>SNQJ01S0075979.1:28168-52361 GCA_010110895.2 Picea sitchensis | reverse complement strand
GTCCAAGGGTGGGCTTGCAGGTAGCATACCTCGGCCTGTGGCTGGCTGGGTATGTTACATGGTGGTAAGATTTTGTTCCCTAGTCCTGTGTTGTCACCACCCAGGTAAAAGGGGTACTACTAGGGGACCCTCTCATGGGTAACATTATGTTCCCTGCCATACTTAACACTTTCCATCATGGAGCCTCTCATAGTGTACTAAACTTTGACAATGGGTCATGGTCTATTCTCTCATGAGAAGAGGGGATAAAGGCCCATAGGTTGTTTGAAAACTTCTATAAAAAGAATTAAAAAATGATGCTAAAGACAGAAAGGATCGATAGAAAAAAAGGAATAACAAAAGTCAGTCCAAACTTGAGCTCTACTCTTTCAGTGTTCACCCTAGTACAAAAAAAAAATGCAATGCTAGTGGATTGAAACCTTATAAAGGGGACTTGCAAATATAATAAAACATGACTTAGAAAAAGATAGATAAGGGGGATTGGAAAAATAGCACATAAATATGGGGTAACTCAAGAGCAATCACACCCTCCGCAAAGGCGCTCATAGAAATGGAAAATGACACCATGAGACATGAAGTAAGCCCTAAAACCATACCACCATCACACTTACTCTTGAAGGGTTTTTACTTTTCATTTTCCTTGTCACTCTCGGGACCTATCCCTCTACCTAGGCTATTTTATTTCTTGTCTAGGTGGCACACCTAATAGGGTTGGATGAAGGACCTCCCATACTTAAACCTGACAACTCACATGGGGTCTTGGGTTAGTGTGATGTTTGAAGGGGATACTGAGGTAAATTGTCTTACATGGATTATATGCTATGTCACATGGTTTGGGTTTCAGTTCGGGTTTGACAACGATTAGGTTCGATTCAAATTTGAATTTTCCAATAAGGTTCAAATGAAGTTCACCATTAAGTTCAACTATATATATATATATATTATAATATTTTATAAAATAATATTTCAATTTATATTACCTTATATAATAATAAATATTTATATAACAATACATATATCTATATATAATATATTATTTTCCTTACATAATTTAATTTATAAATATATATATTTTATATTATTCAACTTATATGAGTTAATGTAAAAATTTATATACAATAAATATTATAATCCTTTTATAAAGAAACAATTATATATTATAATATATAACTTATATGATAAATATTTATATAATATAACATATATCTAATTAATTAATTAATTAATCTACATCAACAGGGGCTAAAAAGTTATTTTAAATTAATAGTTTAGTGAAACATCGAGTGCTAATCCATTCAGATGGAGGGCACATTTTTATTATCGCTTCGACCCCGATATATGCACTCAGAGGGTACATACCACTGGTGGATCATTCGACCACTGTGTATGCAAACAAAGGGCACCGACACTATACACATACAACATATGGACTAGGTCGATTTCAAACTTCAGGATTGAAATCCGGCCAATGCAGCGACTTAGTAGACATGAACTTGAGCGAACCTAAATGAATTTAAACAAATTTTTTTTAGGTTCGTAGAATTTCAAACCTTAAGGTTATAATTATGAGAACCATGTGACTTAGCTTATATCTTAAGTTACAACTTACTTTGCATATTTTAAGGATTAATGTTTCTTATGAACCTTGGATAGCCATGTTTTATACTTTGATTTGTCAGGATGGCCCTGACATGGTTCTTGAGGGACGTCATAAGCTTGTACCCAGGACGTTGTGCATGTTGACTCATGAACTCGCCGCAAATGATTACAAGGCATGCTAAAAGCTTATTATGATAAATATGATTATTTGGTGGGACTCCCTTAAAGTAAAAGGAAAGGAAAGTTTATTTTCAATTACTACTAAAACGATAGAAAATGCATAAAAGTTCAAAGGATAATCTATATTTACCATATGCATTTGGATATTTTCATTTCTCCAGTCTGATTATGAGCTCTACTTAGCTTGGTTGCAAATACAAAAAAATCAAGGTTATGCTCACGAAGTATCATTACCCTTAAGGCATTTATATGTTATAACCATATGAATGAATGTTTTAATTTTGAAAAGGTCTCCTATACTCTCCAAGTTTCATCACGTTTCATGTTTGAGAGGCATATATTACAAGCAACAAATGTATATTATATACCATATTAAATGGTTATATTCAAGCTTCATATTACAAGGATGTGTCGTTTAAAGGTTAGGATATTAATATTCATATGACATGTGATATATAAGAGATTTCAGTCAATGGTATGAGGTGTTGCTTGGACTTCCATTCGAGTTTCGGTTTATGTTATAGGCACACCAACCAACATATATCAATTTATTGCATTTGGTTTATGTCGTAAATGTGGTTTAAATGATTTATAAACCCTAGTTGTGATTTGGGCCATCATTTGATGGTCATTATGGTACAATAGTTGTTAATGTGATTTGTATGGATATGGTGCATAACTCTCTTGCATACCTGGAATTTTTTCTAGTTTTTGGTTGGTTGTCTTGGCACTCATTGGAAAGTGGAAATGTGACATGGCAAGGTTTATGATTGCATAATATTTGAGTCGGGAATATGCAGAGCCCGACTCAAACCACAAGATGGCGACAACTAATGGATTTGCCTTAAAAAATTCAATGGATGATACAGATCTTGTGATGAAAACTATTAATGGATTTCCTTCTTCTTGGGATGCATTTGTTCAAGGAATTTGTGCAAGAAGTAAATTACCTAAATTTGACAAGCTATGGACAAACTATACCCAAGAAGAATAAATATTGATATCCAAGTCTCATAAAACCAATGATGAAGATAACCAAGCTCTTGTTGCTCATGTGAAGAAAAATAAATAAAGGATAAATACATGTCATTTGAGGCAAAGCCCGACCCAAACCACAATATGGTGACAACTAAGAGAACACCTACCCATTGTCACCTCATATAGGTATCCACGTCACTTTAGAGGTGAAGTGATCACCTCAAGGGGGGAATATCGGGTGACCCTAAGGAGAAACAAATCGGAAAGTGGAAGTGAGGCCCCTATAGGTCAATGGTTGAAGGTAAGAAGGACTTGAGAGAGTCTCGTGGAAGAATAAAGATGTGCCACAAGGTAGGAGGCTTGCCAATGATAGTTGTACCTTCCCGAGACATAGGAAGAACTGAGATACAAACCCAATAATCTGATTGGAAAAGAAATAAAAACTTGTTTTCCTTATTAGCAACAATATATGAATATAAAAATCAGCAAATAAATGTAAAAAATAGTTGCTAAATAAATTCCAAAAGTCAAGATAATGATACAAGAGCTAAGCTAGGTATAACTAGTACAACTCAAGGTTGAAAGAGAAAGAATTTATTACAAATGTAAGGCTGTTATAAACAAGTGTTGCAAATATATTTTATCATCCTTATGGTTGTAGAAAACAATTTGTTACAACAGAAAAATTAGCCACCAAAAATTGCAAGTAATCCAACCAAAAAGTGTGTTATGATTAGTAGAGTGTAGGGGCAGAATATTGGCAACTTCTGGCGGTTGAATTGTGAGTTATTCAAAAAAGTGTTTAGGGTTTTCTGCAGCCCTATTGGTTGTATCTTTATTGTTATATCATAATCAATAATTTATTAGAGAAATAAGATTCCTTGAGGGCTTTAGGAGGCCTCAAGCAGCTAGAACAACTTCCAATTTAGACAATCTCAAAATCCCAAGTTTTCACATTTACCAATGCAAGATTTTATCTCTCCAAAGAAATTAGAATAGTACCTTTAGCTATTGTTTTATGGAGTCAAAGAAAGAATGATATAGAAATTATATCTCCTTGGGGGTGTAATCCTTTTACTCCCCAAGGCAAGCAAGCCTAACTAGGAATTACTAGGAGGGTGTAAGCCCTTTTACTTCTCCTAGTAAAATCTTATGCAATAAATTATTTCAAGACAAAAATGATGAATATGGTGGGGTTGTATTCCCTTATACTCCCCAAGAAATATAGCAAATCAAACTTGTAACCAAGCAATGAAGCAACAATAAGATAGATTCCTTACCTAGTCCAAGCATCAACAAGATAAACCTCCTTTTTACCAAGATAAATCCACCACAAGTGGAAGAGAATAGCTCCACTAGAGATAATGCATTACTTCATCGACCAATAGCAAAAAGAAACCATAAAAAGAGCACGAGAGAGATATATTTCTGAAAGAGGGCGTAAATTTCAGCTAGGAGTCTTCTCACAATGGGAGAGTTATGTCCAAATGAGATACAAATGATCTCTATTTATACAAAATATTCTAAAACATGTTTTTCCACAAGACTTAGGGTAAAACACAAGATAAGGGGTCAACAATTGATCCAGAATCGGATCTAGGAGGCTTTCCAGGTCCAAAAAAGGCTCAAAATGAAAGTTCTCAGAATCAGACGAAACCAATTTCATTGCGACCGGATTGTCGTGTTGATTCCGGCCATATATTTACTTTCTCAAACGGGCTCCGTATGCGAGAGTTATCGCACTCTGATCGTTTTCCCAAACAACTAAAAAGTCAACATGTCAACTGGAAAAAGTCAATGATGATGTCATCATGATGTTCTACTGATGTCATCATGCTGACATCAGCAAAGTGACATGTGGTAGCAGTGGCTACAAGTGACTGGGCAGATGATGCACACTTGGACCAATGGCAGAGTGACACTTGTCAATTTTCGGGAGCCAAATATTGGGATTTTTTTGAGCCTAGATTTTGGGAGGAAGTTGGGGAAGGATAACCAACTTCAGATCTATATAAACCAAGCCATGGAGGACAGTCAGATCAGAGTTATGCTGAAGCAAAGCCAAGTCAAAGCCATTTTTATGCAGGGAAGTTGTTGAGGAGCAGACGCTTGCAGGCCATTTCTGGGAGCTACACTTAGTCTTTTTCAGTGTCGTCAGTTGTGTTGGATTTCTGAGGTCGAGAAGAAAATAGTGAGACCAGTATGAGATCCATTTGATGTACTTTTTTTGTACTTTTAAATCATTGAAGAATTAATAAAGAAGCCTCCCCCACTAAGACAAAGGCCCGGAGACGTAGGCAATTTTGTGTCGAACTCCATTATCACTTCTCTTGTTATGGTTTGTTGTTGTTATTGCTTCAGTTCAGATCAGTGTATTGTCTTATGGCTACTATGTTTCTTCATCAAATTAATCCTCTTTCATTCAGCTTCATAAATGGTTAATTAACACATGCAATTAATAACTCAACCACAATCATTAAAATATATTTTCGGATCAAGTGGTATCAGAGCTAGTTGATGTTTGGATTTGAGTTTTGCATGTTAACCAGGGAAAAGCTACAATGTGGTGAAGGTGAGCTTGTTAAAGAGAATCCATTAATTGGATTGAGAAAGAGAGCTTCTCACACCGAGAAGATAGCATCGGAAGAGGGACTTTCTCTTGATGAGAAAGAGTTTCGAAAAATGTTATTTTCCATGTCAGAGATGGTGAAAGTTTTGTACGAGGATTACTTGGAACGAAAAAGACTAGTTCTTGGAAAATCTTCAAAGGGAAAAAGTGAAGAGGGAGAGGATCCTCCTCATATTCCTCCTTCACCTCCATCATCACCTCCTCCTTCTCCTTCTTCTTCAAGTTCAAGTTCTAAATCTAATGCAAAGAAACATGTCCATAAACATAAGAATGAAATGCCTTTATTAAAACTTGATGTTAAATTTGAGTTGCCCATATATGATGGTGAAGTAAATGAAGAGAGACTTGACAATTGGATCAGGCAGATGGAGGTTTACTGCAATGTGCAACAGATCAATGATGAGGCCACATAAATCAAGTTGGCATATTTGAGACTTGCAGGTACAACTCTCATCTGGTGGCAAAGTAAGTGAAAAACAGAACACAACAAGTGGGTAATGTATTTCCATCATGGCAAAGCTTCATTTATGCACTTAGGAAACAATTATATCCTTTGGGTTATAAATAAAAATCATTAATTGAATGGCAATATTTAAAACTAAGAAAAGGACAAACAATGCAAGAGTATACAGATGGATTTCGAAAAATGGCTTTGATGTTAGATATCCCTTTACATACACAAGAAACCCTTATGAAGTATATAGGAGGTTTAACTGCACAGATTAGAAATATTGTATTCATGTTTGGACCCACTAGCCTTGATGAGGTTTCTGTTCAAGCGACATACATTGAAGCAGGAAAAGCAGGTGTATCAGGGAAATCATCTTCTTCAAGGAAAGAGGATAAGAGGAAATGGCATGGAAAAAAGGCAAATGCAGTGGAGAGAAAGGAAGAGAAGCCCTCTTGCAAGCATTACAAGAAAGAGGGGCATGATGAGGACCGTTGTTGGCAGTTGCATCCCGAGAAGAGGCCAAAGTGGTTCAAAGAAAGGAAAGGGAAGCAAACAGTTGCAACAACAACAAGACCCACATGCCTGGGATCAAATTCAGGTGATGAATCCAATGTCTCATTGGTTGGTATGACAGGTAAAATTGATGAAGGCATTGATTGTAGAAGTAACTTGTTTCATATAAGGGTAATCATGAGACACACTAAGATAGACACATTAATCGACAGTGTATCTCAATCTAATCTAATCTCAGAAGAATTGGGGTTAAAAACACAAGTACATCATAAGCCTTACACACTTAAATGGATAAGCAATCATCATCAAATGCACATAACAAAATAGTGTGTAATCAAATTTGTAATTTCATCTAAGTATGTGGACGAGGTAACATGTGATGTAGTGCCATTAAGTGAATGTGGAATGGTCTTAGGTAGTCCATACTTATATGATCGTAAGGCAATCTTCTACAGGACAAAGAATCAATATCAATTAACCAAAGCAGGTCAAGATTATGTGGTTCATGCTCATCATGTTAAGACAACTAAAACTCTTCAAACTATGGAACAATTAAAGAAGGCAGTTCAAGCAAGCAACAAACCAATAATTGTTTCAAATGAAGTAATCGATCTTAAGCAAGAACATGAAATGATTGTTGAATGGAAACTCAATCATAGTTTTATTCAAGATAAGCTCATGTCGTGCAAATATTACAAGTATATCAGCTCATTTGTAGACGTATTATTGATACTATCATTAGTAATGTTGTCTACATGGATGATAGTGGCTTTAGTAAAATGTGACAGGGTTCAAATGGTTAACAATATGCTTTCAGTTGTGAAGATTCTGTTATAATTGATCTTGATGAGACAGGTGCATAGGATAGAGTTCAGAGATAGAGGACAAGCTGGGTGGCCTATCCTAAGTTTGTTGACTATTCAGTAACCTTTTGGGGACAAAAAGGTCCTTTAGTGGGGAGGTGTAATCCAGAATCGAATCCAGGAGGCTTTCCAGGTCCAGAAAAGGCTCAAAAATGAAAGTTCTCAGAATCGGATGAAACCAATTTCATTTCGACCGGCTTGTCACACTGATTCTGGCCATATATTTAGTTTCTCAAATGGGCTTCGTATGCGAGAGTTATCACACTATGATCATTTTTCCAAACAACTAAAAAGTCAACTGGCAAAAGTCAATGATGATGTCATCATGACATCCTGCTAACGTCATCATGTTGGCATCAAAAAATTGACATGTGGCAGCACTGGCGATAGGTGACTGGGCAGATGATGCACACTTGGACCAATGGCAGAGTGACACTTGTCAATTTTTGGGAGCCAGATATTGGGCTTTTTTTTAGCACAGATTTTGGGAGGAAGTTGGGGAAGGATAACCAACTTCAGATCTATATAAACTAGGCCTATTTGAGGCCATGAAGGAAAAGTTAGATCAGATTTATGCTGAAGCAAAGCCAAGTCAAATCCATTTTTATGTAGGGAAGCTGTTGAGGAGAAGACGCTTGCGGGCCGTTTCTGGGAGCTACACTCAGTCTTTTTCAGTGTCGTCAGTTGTGTTGGATTTTTGAGGTCGAGAAGAACACAGTGAGACCAGTATGAGATGCATTTGATGTACTTTTTATGTACTTTTCAAGCATTGAAGAATTAATAAAGAATCCCCCCCCCACTGAGACAAAGGCCCGGAGATGTAGGCAATTTTGTGCCGAACTCCGTTATCACTTCTCTTGTTATGGTTTGTTGTTCTTATTGCTTCAGTTCATATCTATGTATTGTCTTATGGCTGCTATGTTTCTTCATTAAATTCATCCTCTTTCATTCAACTTCATAAATGGTTAATTAACACATGCAATTAATAACTGAACCATAGTCGTTAAAAGAACTTTTCGGATCAACAACCCTTACCGTGCCCCTTTACAAAAGCAATATTATTGAATTCATATTTTGCACATAAGAGAAACCCTAGAAACATGACATCACCCCTTTTTTGGGAAATGTTTGGCACTTTTGGTCAAGTCGTTGTGTTGGAGAAGGGAACACTAGGCCTCCAAAGGCCAATTGTATTCAACCAAAGCCTTTATTCCACGATCCATGGGCCTCTTCCTCCAAAAAGTTCCAAATTTCCATCATTTCCACCATAACCTATCCCTATGTGATGTCAAGCCCTCAAAAGGTGACATTTTGGCCCTTTCAAGCAAGTTGTTTGGCATGTAGGGGCTGTGTAATATCCTCCAAGGTGTATTATATGCCTCCAAAGGCATGTCATCATCATCCAGAGTGTACTGGGCCCTTGTAATCCAACATGTAGGCTTCAAACCCTGTGGAAGCCCAAGCTAGGCTTGTTCTTCCAAAACTATCCACCAACTAGGTCCTGAAAATACAAATGGATACACCCTCCAAGGATCTCAATTCAAATGCATCATGAGGAGTAAATCAAATCAATAAAAGATTCATCCAAGCAATCACATCCAAAATACCTCATAAAAATAAACAAATTCTCAAATACCCTATGCAATTTTCCAAGTTTAGGTATGTGAGGGTTGACAAAGTGACCTATTGGTTTAATCGTTCCTCAAGGTTAGGAGTGTTTCCCAAGGGGACCTATTTCTAAGTCACGTGGATGAGGTTTCATGGATGGGGGGAGGAATTTTGGGCATGGGGTTCATGACATACAAGGGCTTGTAGTGTCTCATTTATGGGTGCCTTTGTAGAGGGTGTGTTGCACCTTTGTTTTCAATGCAACCTTTCCATTTATTTCCTTTTATTATTTTAAGATGTTTCCATGTTGAAGCCAAGGTGGGGATTCTACCTAAGAATGAAATTTTTTTCCCACCTTGACTCTATCTTGGTCATATCATGCTTCCCCAAGTTGAAAACATGTGTAGGGATTCTACCTAAGCATTAAAAACAATGTGCATGCATGCTCCACCTTGGTTGGAATTTTGTTTTAGTTATTTTTCACGGGTTCCATTAGTATATTAAGAGAGACATTTCATTGTCCTTGGGATCCCTAGGCGAGCATATAGAAGGTTAATGATTGGCTTTTATATTTTTCCAGCTACAAACCTCTAGGCCTTTAGCCTTTTCTTCCCATGAAATGAGGGACAACCCCTTCTTGGGTCAGTATACTCGAATATTCCAAAAGGTAAGGAGATGAGGGAATGAAGAATGTAAAGTGACAAGTATGGTTGGGAATGACACGATGACTCATCAAGAGGACCTCCCAGTATAAAACCTATCCCTAAGGGTGACCCACTTACTAGGGTACAATGTCAACCACCAAAGTAAAACAAGGCAAAGAGCATAATGTCCAAGAAAACGTTAAATAATCAAAAGTAGTAATAGATGTAGCAAACTCAAATTCCTCAAATATTGAAATGACACTCGCCATAATACATGTCTTGTACCTCATGGAGCAAGACCCAATGTCTTCTGGAAGCCARCTGATGTGGTGCATACCSTCGTGATCAAACTGGAGTTGTGGTGTCAAGGTGGATCTCTGTCTATGCAAGTGGACACTACTAGTCAATATGTCTCTCAGTACTCCATGTATGCAACTTAAGGGCCTCGAGATGTCATCTCCTTAGTTATCCCTAGGAGTTGGGGATAACATCTGGCTCCTACTTGGGGACATGTACTTAATGTAGAGTGCATGAGAACCACAACATCTCATAGTGGACCTGTGCCTACACTGAAACATAACGTTGTAAAATATAAGGTGGTTCTATCACCCTTCGTCCATATATATCAAAACCAAAAATGAAAACTAATCTAGAAAATAAAATTTTAACATTTTTCAAAAATTTATAAACTAAACATGAAATCAATATGCAAGTAGAGAAAAATGAAATATGAAATGCAACTAAGAGACTATGAGAAATCAAGATGAAAATGAAGGAAATCAAATGACCTACTTACTTACCTAGGGCCTGGGCCTTGAAGAAGACCTATCCACTAGTAATGACATATTTCTCCTGTCCAAAGTTGTCAAGTAGTACTTCTCTTCCTTATACTTCTTCTTGATGATGTAAGGGCCAAGCCAAGTGTTTTCATCCTTACGGTCATATTTAGGATTTCCATTCCTCTTGTCCCACATGAACGTGAGACTTCCTTCACTGTAGTTGATGTAAGGTATATTCTCGATGTAAGGATAGGAAGGAGGTCATGTGTTGACTTATTTTCTGATGCATTCTTCGCGCTCTTTGTCTTTATTATCTTCTTTCTTTAGTATCTGTATGGACCCTGGTTCTTTAGTATCTGGATGGACCCTGGTTCTTTAGTATCTGGATGGACCCTGGTTCTTTCCCTTTGAACTTTGCAAGATTTTCTTTGTATTCATCTGTCCTTAGGAGTAGCCTATCTATGCAGTCCTCCTGAATGAAAGGTAAATCTCGTGGATCGTACTCAATGGTGTCTGGAACCTCATCAAACACATCCTCACTTGTATAATCAGGATTGTTGGGATCCATCACATACTTGTCGGCTCGCTCTCGAATATATAATAACTCAAAGGTGCCATATCCCATGGGAATGTGTGCATGGGTGAGATCCATGCTAAGGAATCCTCCAAGAGAAGTAGACCAACTTCTTGATAAGAGCATACCCCAAGCGTCTGAAACAACAATCACTACAATGTTCATTAGAAGGATGATATGTGGAAAGTCAATCAAGAAGACTTAACGTTCTCACATAGTCCATAAACCTTGACCCTATTAGAATCAATTCCACACACATTTTTATATGGTCGGGTCGTCTTCAATCCAATTTGTTCCAACACTTTCAAAGACATGACATTTGAAGATGCTCCAGAATCCAACATACAATTGTTTAGGTGGAGGCCATTCATGCCCAAGGAAAGATAGAAAGGAGGGTTTTTGTCCCTTTTCGGATCAAGATACATAGTGTTTAGAATGATTGGAGGGTCCTCCTTCTTAGTTGGTACATGTAATAACTTCAATATTTCCCTTCTCACAGAAGGAATTTTGCACATTTCTGTTACAGGGACCGTCATATTCAACTCCCAAAACATGGTTGCAATGTCTATGTTCAACTGAACCTCATATTCTATTGGAGTTGTCTTTGGAATAAAATCATGTACTAGAGGTGGAAGTTGTGGGACCAACTTTTTTGTAGATGGAGGAGGATAAGTTTCTCGTGGCTGAGGAACTAAAGCCTTATTTATTCTAGTGTATGTAAAATATTCCCTCTTTCTTAGATCCTTTCTCTGATCATATGTCAATTGATTTAACACCTGGAGTCTCCCCTCTCTTTTCCCCTTTCTTATGTCCTTGTCAATTTGTTCCTTTGTTACCTCTTCCTCTTGGAAGTTACATATCATATCAATGAAGTTCATATTGTCGGGAGAGTCTTCGTCCTGTCAAAGACATTCATTCTCTCGGTGAGGTTCTTGACATGGATAACACCATAGTGTTTGATCTGTGTTGATCATCCCAACTAGGTTCAAATCATCAAGGGCCTTTGCCTCTTGTTGAGTTCTTGGTTTCCATGCTATGGCATCTCTCTGTTTTCTAGCAAACTAAGGTCTGGAGGCAGATTGATTCCTTTCCACAGTGGTTAATCTTCCCATGATATGATTTTGAGCTTGGAAAAATTGAGTACTCATCTGATCTATATTCTAAGTCAAGAGGGAAATTGGATTAGGAGAACTACTACTGGAAGCCTTAGTATTTGTTTTTTCCTTCATACGAGGATACTAAAAAGGATCAACCTTTGATTCAAGGAGGTTTTCTTCAATTTATGCACTGTACTCTTTGGATTGTGCCAAGGTGGTGGGCTTATTTTCCTTCAAAATGAAACAAAATTGTCCATCGAATGCATTCATATAAAGGAGACAAAAAACTGCAACCATAGGGCGCAGATCTATCGAGACTTGACTGTATAATCTGTTGAACATGTTTTCAAATTCACTTATTGCCTCATTCTCTTTATTCTTTACCTAATTGAACTGAGCTACGGGCATCCCAATATATTTCTTTCCTATCCATTTGTTCTTTAACAACTTGGAAAAGTTTTCATAAGATGCTATCTGATTTTCAGGTAAGCCTTTGAACCATCTCTTAGCATATTTAGTCAATGATGAGGCTAGTAGCTTCATTGCTACATCCTCATGTTCAACTTCTGCATTTTCCATGTCTTGGCCTATGGCATAGATATGATAATCAATAGTGATGACATTATTTCCTAGAAATTTTGGCAACCATTTGTGAGACTCTTTTGTCATTGTGTTGGGGTATCCATGGATGGCGGCCATGTTTAGAGGTTTATAAAGGTCTTTTTCCTAAGGGTGAGCCATTGGAGCAAGGGGAACGGTACCGTGAAAAAGGTTTTTGACAACGTGATACTTGAGAGGAGGCCTTCTTCGGTACAACTTAAAGGTTTGAATCTCCCTTGGGAGGAAATCTTAATGGAAGATAGATTCTGGGAAGGTGGAGTCGTCACATGAGCTTCAAGAAGAGCTCATCAAGGGTGGAAGGGGAACACCCTTCAAGTGGAGTCGTCAGGCAAGCTAGGGGTGAAGGATTTTGGATGGTAGCTTTCCAAAGTGTCATTAGGGCATGAAAGAGAATTCAAAATCCTCCCCGACAACAATGCCAAAATGTTATCGCACAAGTTGTAGGTTGGGAAAATCTCAACCCAAACCACAAGATGGCGACAACTAAGAGAACACCTACCCATTTTCACCTAATATAGGTATTCCCATCACTTTAGAGGTGAAGTGGTCACCTCAATGGGGGAATCATGGGTGACCCTAAGGGGAAACGAAGAAGAAAGTGGAAGTGAGGCCCCTATAGATTAATTATGGAAGGTAAGAAGGGCTTGAAAGAGTCTCATGGAAGAAGAAATATGTGCTACAGTGTAGGAGGCCTGCCAATGATAGTTTTACCTTCCCGAGACATAAGAAGAATTGAGATACAAACCCAATAATATTATTGGAAGAGCAAGAAAATCTTGTTGTCCTTGTTAGCAGAAATATATGAATATACAAATCAGAAAATAAATGTAAAAAATAGCTGCTAAATTAATGCCAAAATTCAAGATAATGATACAAGAGCTAAGCTAGGTATACCTAGTACAACTCAAGATTGAAAGAGAAAGACTTTAGCAAAAATGTAAGGCTGTTATAAACAAGTGTTGCAGAGATACTTTATCATCCTTATGTCTGTAGAAAAAACAATTTTACCGCAGAAAACCCAGCCACCAAAAATTCCAATTAATCCACCCAAAAAGTGTGATATGATTAGTAGAGTGTAGGGGCAAAATATTCACAAATTCTGAATGTTGAATTGTGAGTTATTCAAGAAAGTGTTTAGGGTTTGTTACATCCCTACTGGCTGTATATTTAATTTTATAATAACAGAAATAAGTTATTAGAGAAACAAGACGCCTTGAGGGTTTTAGGAGGCCTCAAGCAGCTAGAACAACTTCCAATTTAGACAATCTCAAAATCCTGAGTTTTCACGTTTACCAATGCAATATTTTATTTACCCAATGCAATTAAACTAGTGCCTTTATCTATTGGTTTATGGATTCAAATAAATAATGAGCTAGAAATTTTATCTCCTTGAGGGTGTAAGCCCTTGTATTCCCCAAGGCAAGCAAGCCTAACTAGGAAGTACTAAGAGGGTGTAAGCCCTTTTACTTCTCCTAGTAAAACCATATGCAATAAATTATTCCAAGACAAAAATGATGAATATGGTGGGGTTGTATGCCCTTATACTCCCCAATAAGTCTAGAAAATCAAACTTGTAACCAAGCAAAGAAGCCAAAATAAGATAGATTCCTTACCTAGTCCAAGCATCAACAAGATAAACATCCTTTTTACAAAGATAAATCCACCACAAGTGCAAGAGAATAGCTCCACTAGATATAGTGCATTACTGAATCCAACAATAGAAACAATAAACCATAACAAGAGCATAAGAGAGAGATATTTACAAAAGAGGGTGCATATTTCAACTAGGAGTCTTCTCACAATGGGAGAGTTATGTCCAAATGAGATACAAATGATCTCTATTTATACAAAATGTTCTAAAACATGTTTGTCCACCAAACTTAGGGTAAAACACAAGATAAGGGGTCAACAAACCTTACCTTTCCCCTTTACAAAAGTAATATTATTTAATTCATATTTTTCACATAAGAGAAACCCTAGAAACATGACATCACCCCTTGTTTGGGCAACGTTTGGCATTTTTGGTCAAGTCGTTGAGTTGGAGAAGGGAACGCTAGGTCTCCAAAGGACAATTGTCTTCAACCAAAGCCTTTCTTCCACAATCCATCTGCCTCTTCCTCCAAAAAGTGCCAAATGTCCATCATCACCAGCACAACCTAACCCTAGGTAACGTCAAGTCCTCAAAAGGTGATGTTTTGGCCCTTCCAAGCAAGTAGTTTGGAATTTAGGGGTTGGGTAAGCTCATCCAAGGCATCTTATAGGCCTCCAAAGGCATGTCATCATCATCCGGAGTGTGAGACCTTGGCATCCAACATGTGGGATTCATGCCCCATGGAAGCCCAAGCTAGGCTTGTTCTTCCAAAACTATCCACCAACTAGGTCTTGCAAAGAAAAATGGATACACCTTCCAAGGGTCTCAAGTCAAATGCATCATGAGGATTAAATAAAATCAATAAAAGATCCATCTAAGCAAGCAAATCCAAACTACCTAATCAAAATAAACAAATTCTCAAATACCCTATACAATTTTCCAAGTTTAGGTATGGGAGGGTTGACAAAGCGACCTATTGGGTGAAATGTTCCTCAAGTTTAGGAGTTTTTCCCAAGGGAAACTCTTTCTAAGTCATGTGGATGAGGTGCCATGGATGGAGGTAAGACTTTTGGGCATGGGGTTCATGACATACAAGGAGTTGTAGTTTCTCATTTAAGGTTTCCTTTGTAGAGGGTGTGTTGCACCTTCATTTTCAATGCAACCTTTTTCCAAGACCATTTATTGTCTTTTATTATTTTAAGATGTTTCTAGGTTGAACCTAAGGTGGGGCTTCTACCTAAGCATGAAAAATTATGCCCACCTTGACTTTACCCTGGTCACATCATGCTTCCCCAAGTTGAAAATATGTGTGAGTCTTCTACCTAAGAATTAAAAATTGTTCCCAGACATGCTCCACCTTGGTTGGCATTTTGTTTTAGTTATTTTTCACGGGTCCCATCAGTTTCTTATGAGAGAAATTTCATTCTCCTTGGGATCCCTGGGAGAGCATCTATAAGGTTAATTATTGTCTTTTATATTTTGCAGGCTACAAGCCTCTGGGCCTTCAACCCCTTCTTTCCATGAAATGGGGGACAACCCCTTCTTAGGTCAGTATGCCCAAAAATCCTAAAAGTTAAGGATATGAGGGGATGAAGTGAGGAAAGTGACAAGTATGGTTGGAAATGGAACGATGATTCATCAAGAGGACCTCCCAGTAGAAAACCTATCCCTAAGGGTGACCCACTTGCTAGGGCACAATGCCAACCACCAAAGTAAAATTGGGAAAGAGCATAATATCCAAGCAAACGTTACATAACCAAAAGAAGTAATAGATGCAACAAACTCAAATGCCTCAAATATTGAAATGACACTCACCATAATACCTATCTTGTACCTCATGGATAAAGACCAAATATCTTCCGGAAGCCAGCTGATGTGGTGGATACCGTCGTGATCAGCCTGGAGCTTTGGTGGCTAGGTGGGCCTATGTCTATGTGAGTGGACATTGTTGGTCAAGATGTCTCTCGGTACTCTATGTCTACAACCTGAGGGCCTTGAGACGTCATCTCCTTAGTTATCCCTAGGAGTTGGCAATAACAGAGCCTAAAAGATCTTGCACTCTAGCTAAGTTTCCATCTTTGAGACTCAAAGATTGAGGCCTTGAAGTGCCAACACCTCAATACTTTATCTCTCTATCCTTAGACAATTATTATCATTTATTTATCCAAGTTATTGCTACTRTTGTAATTGACTCCATAAGACCCAAAGGAACTTGTTTACTTTCTCTTGTTGAAGGAATTGATCAAACAAATTTTACATTCTATTCTCCTAAGCTTCAACTAAGTTTACTAACCCTAGCTTAGTTAAATTTAATAATTGTGTTKTTGTTGTTACAAAACATTGCTACAACCATTTAAAACCTTGTAATTTGTTGCATACACTTTCTCAAAACTAACCTAAACTACTAAGAAATTTCTTAGAATAAGTGTTAATTCATCCTTGGAAAATATGTTTAACGTATATTGTCTCTTCTTGCAATTCTGAGCACTAATTCTCTTGGTTGTTATAAAACATCAATTGTTGATAACTTGCTGCAATTTCATATTAGCCAATATATACTTTGATTTTCTATTGTGTATAGAGGTCTTATTATCATTCTTGTACTTGGAAATTGCTATATATATGTTATGTGGGTCTTGTTCCAGGCAGGTACACCAATTACTCTTCGTTGCCTTAGTTTCTCATACATAGACATTCTTGACTTAGGTGATTAGTGAGAGGGGGGTATATCTCAATAATATCCTTAGCTTACCAAGCCCTTCAGGTCACCAGGGACGCCTCCCTTGGTTTGGATCTCCATCCATCCCTAAAAGTGGGGATTTCTCATTAAGGTGACAATGGTGGGATATCCTGTTGTTATGCCAATATCACCTACTTGTCTTGGGATTTGGACAAGTAAAAATTATGTGATAACAAGGAGACACATCCCTTTCTCCTACCCTTCTCCGGATTGATGCCATTTTTCCTTTAGAGGCCTCCCTCTTGCCAAAAAGGTCTTGTTGTCTCACACATGTGGCTATTATGATTTTTTTTTTGAACTTTTAGCAACTGTAAAATTCAAATGAGGGGTCGGCCCCACTTATAATTTGTTGTTGACATTTTATGTTGACAAATGTGTTAGGGTAGCCTCATATAAAAATGATTCCCTCACTTTCATTTTTATCATCATATTTTCACTCACCATTTGTGGGTAACTTCTGAAATTTTCGCCCTTTATGGGTAACTAGCTCTTCTCTCTCATGCACTATGCTTGGAAAGGTCTCTTATGGATGGAATTTCTGATTTTCAATGGATATTTCTGCAATTAGGGTTACATTCTCTTGGTTTCTTTGATGAAGTGAGTAAATTTCTGCAATTATTTTTCATGCTATTAATGTTTATGGTGAAATTTTTAATTTATTGCAAGAAGTCTCGTTTGGTGAAACCCTAAGAGAGGAACATAAGTGCTTCTTCCTCTCACAAGGTTATATTTGTCTAGAATTGGTTAATTGTCCTTGCTAGGGTTAGAACCCTAAATCCCTAAAGTGCTATCACTTTAGGATTTTATCCCTAGACTTTTGATCATTGACCTAGATGAAGCTATAAGAAGGGAGGGACAACTTCTAAGGCCCAAATGTGCTTGAACCCTAAAAGTTCTTCTCCTTAAGATTGTCATTTTTTCACATGCATTCTATGCGAGAAATGTTCAAATCTGAAAATTGCTACCTGGAGAGCTAACAGTAACACCCTAGTTGTTATCACTGAACAATTCCACACTGAAAATTATGACTGAAATTATATGCAGCGGAAACATAAAATATCAAAGATGAATCATGAACACAACTGAGACACTGATTTCTATTCTGTAAACTTTATTAAATTCAGAAATCTGAGGGAAAAACCAACCGTCCCAATCAAAACACTTTGAAAAAATATAAGGACAACCTTTTCCTTCACAACAACAAATATTATGAGGACAACCTTGTCCTTCACATCAGAAAAATCAACAAAATACAACTCAGCAAAATACCTGTAAAAATCTGCCTACAAATCCCCTCAGTTGCTTCCACATGTGCA
Source organism: Picea sitchensis (assembly GCA_010110895.2). Taxonomy (NCBI): domain Eukaryota; kingdom Viridiplantae; phylum Streptophyta; class Pinopsida; order Pinales; family Pinaceae; genus Picea; species Picea sitchensis. Next base: position 34,178 of record SNQJ01S0075979.1, on the reverse strand, counting down.
AGTGTTGACATCAACATTATGGACCTGTTGTACAGCCTCAATATACTCACATGTGTGGCCTAAACAATCCCTAACTCATGTGGCTTGATCTTCCTCTCACGTGCAGTTGAAACCCTCACACGTGTGGCTTCTTTCTCTCATACGTGTGACCCTAAAATTCTCCTCTTATCACACGTGTGGCCTTACATGTGTGCCTTCTCTCGGTTGAAGTAGAATCCTTCCTTGGCTAGGTCAAAAACTAGAAAATCCTCCTAAAACACTAGGCCATATTTGACTCACAAATGCAGATTTTCCCTTGCTGAAATTTCCAAGCTCCCATTGCACAAGTGCGCCTCACTTATGCTCTCTCCATATTGTACAATGATCAAATATCACAATGACTTGATCTCTATTTATACAAGTCCTTTGGTGTGTGTCAAAATATCCTCTGCAAAGTCAACACCAAATTAGAATTGCATGTGGGTGTGAATCCCCATCATAAGCCCACAAAGCCCATCACCAAGCCTATGAAACCCCAGCCTCATCCCGAGGCCAATTTCACTAAAACGAAAGTCAAAATTAGTGCCAAAAAAAATTCCCACATGCCTGACACCTTGGCCTCTATTGGGAGTACCTCATGAAACTATAAAATAAACACTCCCTCTTAGCAAGGGAGGTATCCCATCCAATATCATCTGGATGCACCTATGGCTACCACACTAGAAGTAACTTTATTTCCTGCACTGGATATGACACAACTGCACTCAAATCCTCTTGACTAGTTGCTCCCTCTGTCACTGAAGAAAATCCTACTGTCCAATTTACCTCACTGGTTTCTCCTTCTGTGACCAAGGAAAATCCCATACCCAAGTCCTCCTGACTGGTTTCCTCATTTTTCATTATAGCAAAACCTGTTGAAACAAATGGATCATCCCTGGAGGTCTCACATCCACAAGAAGCCTCATGCCTCTAAATCTCTTGTCTGACCTCCACAACCTATGACACCTATCTATCAATCCTGGAAGATGTATCTCTCCCACCTAAACTTGAGAGGGAAATCCCTCTGAATGATTGACTGTCCCTCTGAGCCAACCGACTCTCTCTAATATTGGCCTCACTTTGAGTTTGCATGCTCCCTCTGAAACCTGACTCCCATTGAGTTTGTGTAATATCTGGAGCCATCTTCTCCCTCTGAATCTGTTGATCTCCTTTGAAGTCTAATCTCCTCTGAATAGTCCTGGGAGGCTGCTCCTCCCTACTGGATATTGAGGGTTAACTCCTCTGAACATTGGCTTCCTATGAGTCGACACTATTGGTGGGGACATCTGCCTCACCACTAGTGTAGCCACCTGCTCCTCCTCATCTGTATCTTTGTTCATGTTGGCGATGACACGCATAGATTGGCCCCTCACCCTATAAAGGTTTCCCTCCCTAACTCCAAGAACTAATGTTGATCTGAAGCTAGATCATCTGGACACAAATAACACATGTCCATCTTGAAACAATATATAGTACCCCTTCTTCTCAATATATGAGACTGAGAGAACACTCCTCCTGAGATCTGGCACCCATAACACATTTGACACCCTCAACACTTCACCTGAATCCAATAGGAAATACATTGTACCAAATCCTTGTACTGCATGTTTGGTCCCCATACCAAGCTCCACACACAAGTCTAAGCCAGTCTCTATGAAGCTTCCAAATAAATCACGTGAACCTATCATATGGAAAGATGCTCCACTATCCACCAGCCATGTTTCCCTGCTGGAAATTCTACCTGAAAGGGTGGAGACCAACAAGATCTCCCTCTAGAACCTATATGCAACCTCATCAACCTTTGTTGTCAATATTTGTTTTCATCTTTCTCTTCCCCTCCAAAGTGGACACTATGAATCATAGTTCCCAAAATCATGACACTCAAAACATATGATATTACTAAGATACTTCTTCATATTGGCTCTGGAGATGCTTCCCTCTCCCTCTCAAGAGAAGTCCTTCTCCCTGATGGAGCTCTTTTATCTAGAGAACCCCTTATGCCCTTCCTAGTGTAGGCTGTAAGGGCCTGGTTCTCGTCACTACTACTCTTCACTATAGCATCCATATCCTATCAAAAGTGGGAAATGTCTCTTGTACACATATCGCCTTCACGAATGGTTCCCAAGACCTGGGAAGACCTCTCAAAGCCACATTCACCAACTCAATATCTTTCACTGTCTCACCAATAGTTGCAAGCTGATATCGAATCTAAGTAATCTTCATAAGATAATTTACAACTCTGTACTCATTGGTCATCCTGACAATCTAAATCTGATGCTTCAAGTGTAGCATCCTTCATGAATTCTTGTTTTGGTAAAGACCCACCAAAGCATCATACATATTCTTGGAATTTGTCTTCTCAGCAATGTGAGGAATCAAATGATCCGTCACTGACTCTAGCAATACCCTCTTGGCCTTTACTTCCTTATTCTTGTGAGTTGTCAATTATTGTTTATCGGTAGGAGGTACAATCACACTCTCAACATACTCCTTGAGATCATTTTCTTCCAACAGAAGGAGGACCCTTGCCTTCCATGCCCGAAAGTGGGTTTCCCCTTCCAACATGTATTCAAGCTTCAATGTGTTCACCATGGTGACCTTCCCAGGACAAGAACACCACTCCTCCAATACTGTAGCCAAATGTCTCTCAAGATGATCCCCTTGTCTTCAGATCCCAAGCTCTGATACCATGTCAATTTTTCACATGCACTCTATGTGACCAATTTTCAGATCTACAAATTTCAACCTGGTAAGCTAACAGTAACACCCTAGCTATTATCACTGAACAATTCCACACTAAAAATTATGACTGAAATTATATGTAGTGGAAACACAAAAGATCAGAGATGAATCATCAACACAACTGAGACAACAATTTTTTATTTTTTTTCTGCAAACTTTATTAAATTCATAAATCTGAGGGAAAAACCAACCCTCCTGGTCAACACACTTTGACCAAATTTGAGGACAACCTTGTCCTTCACAACAATAAAAATTATGAGGACAACCTTGTCCTTCATAATAAAAAAATCAGCAAAATACAACTCAACAAAATACTCGGAAAAATCTTCCTGTAAATATCCTCAGTTATTTCCACCTGAACAAGTGATAACGTCAGTCATACAACTATTGACGTCATCATTATGGACGAGCTATATGGCCTCAAGATACTCGCATGTGTGGCCTGAACAATCCATCAATCGTGCAACCTGATATTCCTCTCACGTGCAGATGAAACCCTCACATGTGTGGCTTATTTCTCTCACACGTGCGACTATATGGAAGCCTCACACGTGCAACCTTCTCCACATGTGCGGCCTGCACTTATTCTCACACGTGTGGCCCTGGAATTATCCTCTTCTCACACGTGTGGCCTTACACATGTGCCTTCTCTCAGTGGAAGCAGAAGCCTTCCTTGGCTAGGTTAAAAAATAGAAAATCCTCCTCAAACCCTTAGCCATATTTGCCTCACAATTGTAGATTTTCCATTGCTTAAATTTCCAAGCTCCCTTTCACAAGTGTGCCTCACTTATTCTCTCTCCATTTTGCACAATGATCGAATGTCATAATGACTTGATCTCTATTTATACAATTCCTTTGGGGTGCGTCAAAATCCCCTCCACAAAGTCAACACCAAATTAGACTTTATTGTGGGTGTGAATCCCCATCACAAGCCCATAAATCCCATCACCAAGCCCATGAAGCCTCGACCTCATCCTGAGACCAATTTCACTGAAACGAAAGTTAAAATTGGTGCCAACGAAAAATTCCCACATGCCTAACACCTTGGCCTCTAGTGGGAATACCTCCCAAAGCTACAAAATCAACAAATATCTAAGACCTAAGGCCCAAATGTGTTTGCACCTTAGGGTTTATATCCTACCTTTTAGTTTCAAGTAGGCCAACCTTCAATCTTAGTTGCATTTGAAAGACTTAATAACCCTTAAAAGGTACTAGTCTTAAATCATTCTCATGGTGAATAGATTGATGAACTCACACTCTCAAAACTCTCAAGCATTCTACTAACTACACTAACACTAACATTGGAAAACTCACTAAATAATTTGTTGTTGTTATAGAAGGTTTTCTACAACCATCTAAGTTACATTAATTCATTATATACACTAATATATTGGTGGCTTGACTCAGTAAAAAATTACCTTCAAAAATTGGATAATGTTCTATTGGATGTATGCTTAAATTTCATGGTCAATTTTGGTATTTCTGAGCATTATTTATCGCTACTATTACAAATTACTTATTGTTGTTATAAGACTAGTTTATTGTTGCAATTTGCAACAGCCATAGCAATCTAACTTGTCTAGTGTCTCGAAGAGGTATTTATTGCATATTGTGACTTTGAAATTGTTATATATATGTTGCAAAGTGTTATTTTTTATGGGAATGTACCAAATCATCTTCAACCCTCTTCTTTTCCATTGACCTAGACCGATCATCGAGTGATAAAGAAAGTTGGCGATAGGATTGGCTACTAAATTTTCTATTTGATCCCTTAAGGTCACTAGTGAACCCACCCTTTTGGTGGATGTCTTCCATCACTAAAACGACGAGAATCCCTACTTAGGTGACAATGGTAGGTTCTTCCATAGTTATGCAAGATTTGGGGTCTTGTGTTGGGATTTGCATAAGTACAAATCCTGTGATAACATGACAAATTGGCAGTGTTGGAGGGTGCCCACATCTTTCCCACAATGCTCAACAGTTTCAGAATAAATAACATGCTAAATATGAGGAATACAATACTTAGTGCTTAGATGGATTTGGAAACTAGGGAATAACAATTCTATAATCACCACCATCAATTTCTTCTAAGATCTAAATGGATGGTATCTATGCACACGATTTCCAAACCCACAATTCACTCTAGGGATAAGATATGTCACTATATATATGACCCAACAAATCTTGACACAACAATGACTGATCCATTGGAAAAAACATGTTGTGGGTTTATTTAAAGATGCATCAAGTTGGGGTTGACTGGGTGTGTAACGTATTCTTATGAATTGGTCATTGTAGCTAGTAATCAAATGCACCGACTAGCATACAATTGAGAGGTGGCGTTGTGGATTTTAATCAAGCACAATAGAGCATTGTAGATTGATGTTTATATATCTAATTAATTAAATGGATTGGATTGATAAGCTACAATTCAACAAACCCATAATGAAAATCACAACTAACAATAAATAATCAAGCAAACCGCAATTCATCAACCATTGAGGAATTAACTAGCTTTGAATGGTGATGATCAGTATGTAGAAATTTTAGACCCCAACCTAGTTTCAAGTCTCAATGAGACACATAGTTTAATGCCCAACCCACATTGCAAATTTAGGATGCAAATTAGTTAGCAGAAAATTAAATTCTCATTAATATAAAACACATGAAGTCTGCTATAAAACCAAATCACAAATAAACACACCCAAAAAAATTACACTCGGAGATTTTTGGTCTAACTTTGACCCTGGAAAAACCCACAAGGGGAAAACCGGTGAGAGGGGTTTTTTATTATTTTCAAATCTCTGAGAAATAATTTCTTACAACAGTCTTCTTCAACATTAATACACAAACTCATCTTTGTTTTTGTGCTCAAAACCCTGCAGAGAAAAATGCATCTTCAGGTCCTCGATTGTTTTTCCCAGAAATCCATACACAGTACGGTTGTCACAACAATAAATGTTGTACAATTATTCTAGAAATTCGTGCCAACTGCTGATATAATCTATGCAGAAATTTGAGGTTGTATCCTCCCTTGATTTATGTTCCAAAACCTCCCAAAAATTCATGCATTCCTCAATATTGATTTCTGTGAAAATATTATGTTGTATGTCCTACTCAGAATCCATACAGTACGACCCAATACTCGTTGTACCTTTCTCTTCAAATTATGTGTTGTTACTCACTCCTTTTCTCCTACTCATTGTTACTTTGTTGCTACTCACTATTACTCTTGTTGCAACTCATTGTT
>SNQJ01S0075979.1:1923-16762 GCA_010110895.2 Picea sitchensis | reverse complement strand
AAAAACAACTTCTTTCTTACTCTACAAGGCTTCTTTTTAGAAAGGGTCTGCAGGCTGCACATAGTACACAGTGCGGAAATCATAGATTTTCGCAGGCTGCTCTATAGTTGGCCCGCGTGATTTCCACAGGCTGCTATATAGGCAGGGTGCGGCGGCGTTCCAAAGCTAAAAGAGGAAAGAGGTTTCATGAAGTTTCTAGAAGGGGATTCTTCTAAAATGTGAGGTGGCGTCCGTATGGTTGTGATCCTACTGGTTTCTCTGATTTGGTGGGATCATTCTCATCCTTTTGAACCACTTCACCTTTTCCTATATAATCATGGGTTTCTCATGGAAAAGGTTAAGAAGTAAGAAGCAAGATTAAGCGGAGAATTGATGAAAGGATAGTCTGAAGACTGTGTGAAGAATCCTATTTTCAATGATGCTTGAAGCCACCATCAGTTATCAAGCCTTTGTGGATAATCTTCATGCGAATTTCAGAGTAAGTGTGTGTGTACTGGAACGAAGGACCACTGAAAGGGGACTTGCAACATCAAGGCCATATGGTTGTATCTTCTACTTTCCATTAATATAATACGGTGGCACGTCTCTTTCCCATAAAATAATTAGTGTTTTATCACATGACTCCTTGATTACATGTGTGGGTTATCTTTGAATTCTAGTATTGCTGCTTTCACGTTGGTTGGTTTGTGTTATCGCAGGTTCGATTCTACAAGAGCATTGGAGTGAAACAGGGATAACAGAGATATAAGGAAGCGATCTATAAGGTATGTCATCTATCCCTTCTTCGGTAGCGAATTCAATGATCACAACCCAGGGAAAGCGTCTTGTTTTGTTTTGTTTTGTTCCAGATCTATGTGGATCTAGGGGGATTAGTTCATGTCCGCATCTACCGATTTGCCCCATAACAAAATTGGCGACTCCACTGGTGAAGAACAACTTGATTGTGGTTTTTTGTTGGCCATTTCCTTTTGACCTATTCTTTTTACTTGATATCATTCTCTGAGTCTCTGGGAGACCCATTTACTCTCCCTGGGTTTGAAAATCCACCTAGATGTTTTGCCCTTTTCTCCAAATTTCTTGATTTTTCAAACAAGTCCGCACTGCACCTTATAGATAGCCTGCGGAAATCATTCATTTCCGCACCTTGGTAGTGTATTTCAGCACGGGATTTCCGCACCCTACATGTTTTTGGCCCGCGAAAATCGTTCATTTCCGCACTGTGTTATACTACCCGCCTGCGGCGGTGTTTGAAAAAATTCTTTGGGTTGGGTTTTGACCTCTGCTATTGCCCAGTTCTTCTTTAGTCAACTGGGAAAGGATTTTTAATGCCAGCTCTTGACTTCTTCTGATTGTTTCGGCTTGATCTTGATTGGTTTCGGAGATCGAATACCTCTCTGTTGATCTTTTTTACAATTCTCACTTTCGATCTTAATCGACAAGGATATAATCTCTGGACTTGTGTCTGAGTGCTTGCTCGATTAGACGTCTTCGTTTGGATTTGGAGTTCTGGGTTGGTCACGCCTTCTGGATTGTTTAATGATCAGAAAAACATTTCTTATTCATATTTGAAGAGACATTTTCTTGTCAATTTTTATTTTTATCTCCATTGAAAGATCGATTTGGGTGTTTGTTGAGTGTTTTATTTTCATTGATTGCTTATCCTTTCCTAGTTCCATCCCTGTTTTGGTATCTCGAAAAGAAAAATTAAAGTCTTTTTAGTCTTTTAGGCGATCATTTATACATAAAATATTGGCATTCAAAAAATTGAAAAAGAACGAATAGCAAAATTACATTGTTGATGATTGTTTGGTACTGCATTCAAAGAAAGGAATTGTACATCGTAGTTTACATTGTTCAAAGAAAGATGCTTTCTCCCTACTGCAGATAGAATTCATCGAATGAAAGTTTGCACCATTCATTCTTATTTGCACGTTATTGTGTCAAAGTCTTACACAACATTGGTCTCATTCCCGTCTCCCTCGAGTAACAACAACCTTTAATAATATTGCGAAAATCTAAAATTTAACTAGTAATTTTTCTAGGGCTCTTTTACACCAACATTAGCTAGGCTAGAGCTTTGGAATAGGCAATGAGATACAGTCTCCAAAGCACAAAACACACAACAGTATCTTGTGATAGGGAGTGTTCAAATCCATCTGCAACATTTTGTCCCGGGAAGCCCTTCTCACACAAGGGTTAAACCTGAGGTCGCATTGGGATTGGCAGAGTTACTCACCCTGCTTTGTTGGTCTCGGTGTAGAGATTACACGTATTATGGGGGTCGCTTGAAGGTATACCCACAATGATGAGTGGAAGCCTCTCAAGTTGATTTCGGGCGCGATACCCTGCCCTTGCGTGTGGATCGGACTGTTGACTGTTCCCCCAGACATCACTGTTGTTTGTGGTAACCTTAGTAGCCTATCTCCTTAGGGTCTTACACGAGGTGATTGTGAAGGGGCAAATCTTCACGGTACCTGGAATCGACGTTGGCCAGACTCACTCGGGCTCCTTGGAGGGTATACCCACGATTATGTGTGGGAGCTTGCACCAGGGTGTAAGTCCGTTAAGCAGGTCGTCAGCGTAACTTTTCCACCCTAACCCAGCCCCTTCTTGTCTCCACTTCGCGACGTTGGATTTCATCACCAACTAGTGATTTCGAAATAAGGAGGTCTTGTTTTGCTTGGTGTGATTCCTAGATTCTACTAGCGAATGCTGTTTGTTCACGTAGTTGGCCATAGATTTTTTTTTCGTTGAATTTTCGGTTTAGCCAATATTGACCCTCCACATCGTTCACGTAGGATGCAAGGACTACCTCCGGAAGATCCAGAAGTTTCTCAACCCTTGCCTCCTAACCCATCGGAGGATTCTCCTCAACAGAGTGAGATCCAGGACCACATACCTTCACAGCTGGAAAGGACCCGATTCTCTAGAGAGCTTTCAGATTGTTTCTGACCCTCTAGAAGCTTTCCGCCTACCTCCTGGATACGAGAGACGTGTTCTCCAACTCAATACATCCGGAGAATTTGTTGTCGATACTTCTGGATTACCTCCCGAAATTGTCGCCCGCTTAAACGAGGACCGTCTTTTGGCCGCTGATATACCTATCCCTTCTGAACCACTCGAAACATCTTACACGTTCACGATACCTTTAGATCACTTTAACACTACAACGTGTTATTATTTTCCCGGCTCAGATGCATTGTCAGCTGGTTCCGGTTCAAACCCCCCTCTTCAGCAGGCCCATTCCACGATGATCCCAAATACTACGATTATTCCCACCGGGAATATGGTGGCTAGCCAAACACCTATTGGCACACCACTTTTACCTAGTCAGATCCCATCACTTCCTCTTGGGTATAATGCGTTGAATGCTTTCATTCCCATTCCTACCCCGATTCTCTCCGAGGCTCTTGGTGTTTTCACCCCTCCTGGGCACAATACCATTGCCGGTTTTATTCCGACACTTCCCCACACCCCCCCGGGAGGATCTTATCCACCTCTCACCGGAGGACCTGGACTTAATGGCACTACTCAGTCTTTCACACCTACTTATCAGATTCCTGTTGGCAGACAATTCGATGCAGGGGGCCAATTTCAAACCCCGTTTAGAGGTCAAACCCCAATTGGGACACAACCTCCGGGTGGAGGACAACCCCCACCCACCCCGCCCTATGGACAAAACATACCGACAAATTTAGCCCAGTATTGGAAGTTCCTTACCCAGGGTAATACTCAATCGACTGGGGGGAAACAGCCTCAAGTCACCTCTTTCATACCCCCTAGTACGGGCCAACCTTACCCCGAAACTTCCAATCCCATCTGGGGTTCGAATATTCTGTCTACGGTCCCTTTCCAAGGGCACATCCCTAGCCAATACAACCCCACGGGCTATCTGCCTCCACACCATCAGCCGAATCTGCCAGGATCTTCTCATTATATGCAAACTGCTTACGGTCCTGTTGGTATACCGACAGGACTTCCTCCCCAAAGTCACCAGTACCCTCATGTGAATAGACAGTTACCTTTTTTATCCACTTTGGACCTCCCCGATCTGTTTAGAATTTTGAATGACCCTATCCGTCACTCTCCTCATTGGCTTGTCATATCAGCCAAATTACCGTTTGACATTCCTAAGTTTGACGGTAAACCAGGAGAGGATCCGAACAATCACGTAATGACCTTCCACCTTTTGTGTTCATCCAACTCCTTAATGGATGACTCCGTCCGGTTACGTCTTTTTCAAAGAACTCTCACGGGTTCAACTGCGAAGTGGTATATAGAATTGCCACGAGGCTTCTTCGTCGACTTTAACACCCTAGCTATGGCTTTCCTCACTCACTACCAGTTGCCAATCCGTTATGAAACAAGAACCGAGATCTTGAGTTCCTTCAAGCAAAATAAGGTCACTCATTTATTCGATCACACTCATGAGTGGAGACGTCGACGGCGTTTAATCAAACTCGATCTTCCCGATCAGTTATTGGTAGAGTGGTTCATGAAATCCTTCGTGAATGATATATCTAAAGACATTTCCATGGGTGGCATTGTCACAAAAGAACAAGCGATCAGTCGTGCCCAGTACCTTGATCTCGTTTATTCACAAACGGGTACTCTTTACGATTTGCTCCCTGATGCACCTCGTCCTTCTACCACAACCACCTCAACAACGCCAACAACTTCTCATGCTACTGATGGTGTGATAGGCACTTTCCATGCTCAACCTCAATCCGCGCAGGCCTCTCACACCACTCCCAAATCCCATGCTTCTAATGTTCAAACTGCTTCGACGCCCACCCCTCCCACCGATAAAACTTCAGAAGTGAATGCCGTTCAATCGACTCCTACCGGTAAGAATAAATCTAAAAAAGGGAAGGGTAGGAATAAGGAGGATAAAAATAACAACCCACAATCCGATAAGACCAAGTCACAACCTGCTGATGATAAAGATAAGCGCAAATTTCGTTATCCTTTCCTTATCTGTGGTGATGATCACTACACGAAGGACTGTCCGAGATGTGCCGAAGTCACCAAGTTCCTTAAAGGAACCCCACCACCTCCTACACCGACCGTCTTGTCTCAGCCCTTCCCTTCTCAACAGCAGGCTCAATTGGTCATCCATGATCAACCTTCTTCCTCCACTACCTCTTACGTACTTATGTGTAATGGTGATTCAAAGAAGAATGACATCACACTTACCATTTGTGCCAAAGATTACTCTTCCTCCAAGGAGAAAGTTGACGATTTACCACCTTCGTTAGTTCAACAATCTCCCTCGACATCACCTTCCAACGGTCCTCTTCATCTCGAACGACCAAACCCCGATACAGTCCTTCGCCCTCCTCCTAAGGGCATGGTTCGAAAGTCTGCTTTCAATCCTCATGCATGTGTTGCCCAGAACTACAGTATTGTCGAAGATCTGGCACAAGCACCGTCTGCGATGTCAGCCCTCGAAGTCCTTCAGAGTTGTCCTACACAACGAAAGGCACTGTTAAAGGCTATCGGTGGAATCGACCCTACGGAAAAGAATTTAATAATCTTTGACTTCGAAGATCATATTCCAAGGTTACCCCCCCAGCTTGCATTTCAAATACAAGTTGTTGTCGCTGATAAAAACATTTGTCGAACAGTTATTGACAAGGGTGCCTCGACGTGTGTCATGTCTATTGCCTGCTAGAAAGCCATTGGCTCTCCTTCCTTAATTGAATCACACAACACGCTCAAAGCCTTTAATGGCTCTGGCTTTAAACCCTACGGTGTACTCCCTTCATTGCCTATTACGTTAGAAGGCAAAACGGTCAACGTTGAAGTTGAGGTCTCTGATGCACCTCTTGATTACAATCTTCTACTTGGCCGCAGCTGGATCGATTCCATGTGTGTAGTTGTGTCCACTCTTTTCCGTATCGTGCGTTTTCCACATCAGGGAAAAGTAGTTACAGTAGACTAATTGGCCTTCTTTAACTCTGATACGCGTACCAACAACTTCTCTTTCATTGCAAAGACACCCCTTGGGTACGAGAATGTCGGTGTGGGTCTACTAAAAGATTCAACTCTGATGGGTACTTTCCCTATCCTACGACCTGACATTCCACCTCCTTTGGATGCCTCGATTAACATGATTTCCACCTCCGTCCACGAAACTCCCGTATCTTTTGACCAGTGGATAGTACCCGAACCTGGTGATTATCTTCACTATGGTGACCAGATGCCTTTAAGTCCAGTTGAATCTGCTTACCAAGCCATCCAATCGACTGACCCTTCTACTTCGTCTCTCGGTGATTCGTCTCCTGACCCGTTCCGCGTTGTTTTTCCCACAGACGAGATGATTATGTCGGTTATGTCGATGGAAGATACCCCTTGGGACGATGGGCATCATCGTTCCATTCTCTTTCTCGAACGACACACCATCGAGAGTTACCAACGGATCTCGACTCAGTCGACCGTTGTTGTCATTTCTTCAGTTCCTGAATCTACACACGATGTGTTTTACGAAGGAAACTTAAGTAACATTTCACCCACCGTCCCCCTTGACATATCTATCAAACCTGGAGTTGTTGAAAATGTCCATATCGGAGCTTCATGTTCCACCAATGAGGTTGTCACCTATAAATCAATTTTCCAAGAATTTCGTGACGTATTCGTGTGGAGCTATGAAGAGATGCCAGGTATTGACCCTGACATTGTTATACATGAAATTAAGACCTACCCGGACGCTAAACCCGTCCTGCAGAGACTTCACCCGGTCCACCACCGTAAAGCAACTGCTATCAAGCTTGAAGTTGAAAAACTTCTTAAAGCTGGCTTTATTTATCCTGTGGCTTTGACTGATTGGGTATCCAATCTAGTTCCGGTTAACAAGAAACAAGGTACGATCCGTGTCTGTGTTGATTATAGGGATATTAACAAAGCTTGTCCTAAAGACAACTTTCCTACCCCCTTCGTTGACCAAATTGTTGACGATTGTGCCGGAAGTCGAATCTTCTCCTTGATGGACGGTTTCTCCGGCTATAATCAAATCAATATCTTACCCGCGGATCAACATAAAACCGCTTTCATTTGTCCTTGGGGCACTTTTGCCTACTGGAAACTACCCTTCGGTTTGAAAAACGCTGGTGCAACGTTTCAACGAGCTATGTCTTATGCTTTCCATGATATTAAGCATATTGTACAACCCTATTTAGATGACCTACCGGTGCATTCCATGCATCGTAGTGATCATCCGACCCACCTCTGAGCCATTTTCCTCCGTTGTCGGTTCTATCATATACGTTTAAATCCACATAAATGTGTCTTTTGTGTGGAGTTTGGCCGACTCTTAGGATTTATTGTGTCACGTCAGGGGATCCGGGTAGATCCTTTGAAGGTCGAGGCGATTCTCAATCTCCCTCCTTCTTCACTTCGCCAGCTACAAAGTTTGCAAGGGAAGGCAAACTTTCTACGTTGTTTTATCCCAAACTACGCTAAGTTAACACTCGAATTTACTCGACTTTTAAAGAAGGGCTCTGAGTTCGTATGGGACACCACCGCCAACAAAGCCTTTGAAGCTTTGAAACTGATGTTAACCCGTACCCCACTCCTTTTCCCACCCGATTATGATCGAGATTATTTCCTCTATCTTGCTGCTTCGGACTCTACCATTGCCATGGTTTTGCTCCAAGAAGACGATTTACACGACGAACATGTAATTTATTATGTGAGTCGGAGTCTCACGACTACCAAAGCCAAGTACTTACATGTTGAAAAACAGGCCTTGGCAGCTGTTCAAGCTGTCCAACGTTTCCGTCACTATATTCTATTACGCAAGACCACCGTGATTTCCGATTACAACCCTATGCAACACATTCTTACACGTCAATTGCTAGGGGGCAAATACTCCAAATGGATAGTGATTCTCCAGGAGTTCGACTTAGAATTCGAACGCGCTAAGTCTAAGAAATCCTTGGTGTTTGCCGAACTTATATGTGACCTTCCCTGCGTTGAGACAAACTGTGGCAGAGGATTCCCTCCCAGACGAATCCCTTTTTCAGATCAGCTCTGATGATGCGTGGTATGGAGACATTATCATTTATCTCCAGACTCAAACTTTCGGACCAGACCTCTCTAGTACCGACCGTCGTCGCATCCGCTGTCAAGCCCATCAATACCTCATTCTCGGTGACACTCTTTACCGCCATGGTGTTGAGACTATCTTACGTCGCTGTCTCACCTTTGATGAGGCTGAAAAAACTTTGAATGTCTACCACTCTGGAGCGTGTGGCGATCATATGTCTGGGTATGCCACTGCCCAAAAGATCTTGCGAGCAGGGTACTTCTAGCCTTCTTTATTTAAAGATTGTATCACTACCGTCCAGAAATGCCGTGCTTGCCAAACATACAACCATAAGATCCGATCTCATCCCGCTCCATTACATCCTGTAGTTTATGTTGGACCTTTCGCTAAATGGGGTATCGATTTCATGACATGTGACCCTCACTCGGCTGGGGGGCATGGGTACATTATAGTAGCCGTATATTATTTCACGAAATGGGCCGAGGCGATGCCTACATTCGACAATTCAGGAAAAACTGTAGCTCTGTACATTTTCAATCACATTATTACACGATTTGGAATCCCACAGTCTATCGTCACTGATCATGGTAGCCACTTTCAAAACTTCATGATGTCTGAATTCACAGAAAAGTTGGGTCTTCGACATGAAAACTCAACCCCCTACTACCCACAGGCCAATTGCCAAGTTGAAACAATAAAAAAGGTTCTCATCACCATGCTTCGACGGATTATAGGAATTCACAAAACGAGTTGGCACACGATGTTGTTTTCGGCATTTTGGGCTGACTGGACATCCGTGAAGTCTGCCACGGGGTTTACACCCTTCCAATTAGTATACGGTTTAGAAGCTGTCTTACCGATTGAATGTGAGATCCCATCGTTAAAACTAGCCGTTGAACTTCTCCCAAACACCTCTGTTGAAGAAGAACGTCTGTTGTATCTTATGCAATTGGATGAAGCTCGTCGTGATGCCACCCTAGTTATTGAAACCCAGAAGAAACGCGTCAAAGCCGAATACGACAAGCATGTCAAGCCACACGTTTTCTCTGAAGGTGATCTAGTTCTTCTCTATGAACAAGATCGTGATTTGCTAGGCGCCGGAAAATTCGAGGTTATGTGGCGAGGCCCTTATATTGTCAAACGAGTATTGGAAAAGGGAGCTTACGAGTTAGTAGATTATGATGGCATTCCTTTGAGTGAACCCATAAATGGGCTTTACTTAAAGAAGTACTATGCTTAGACTGTCTTTGCATGAAGTGCTTGTATTTTATTGTATCATACTGTTGTGTGCTACATTTGTGTGTCTTTTCGTTTTTTGGCGACTGCTTACCTTGTGTTGTGCTTGGTTTCCAGATGTCGGAGTCTTCGCTACCCTACTATGGCTTCGCCGATGGCGCTAGTCGTAGCACTCAGAACCTAGCTTCTGCTACATGGACAATCTATGCACCCATGAACGAACTCATCAGTCTACGCGGTGTTTGCCTCGGTCGTGCAACCAATAATATAACAGAGTATAGCACAGTCATCGAATTATTGACCAATGCTATCTCACTTGGGGTTCGACGCTTGGTTATATGACTTAATTCATAGCTTGTAGTGCTACAGTTAAGTAATGTCTATGCTATCCGAAGTCCTACTTTGTTACGGGTATATTTATGAATTCGCTTCTTGGAACGTTATTTTGATTATATCGAGTATCAACACATTCCTAGATGTCTAAATACATTAACTGATGCATTAGCTAATTATGTGTTATACAGGCATCTGAGATATTTATAAATTCAATCACACATCACATGTATTATACAAAGCAAAATAAGCCGGTAGAAGCCTCATGTATATATACAAAAAGATTGTTTTTTCGTCCAAAGACCAAAATATAAAAAATGAAGCTCATAGCTTCTACAAAAATAGCATCATGGATGCTGCTCACGGTAACACACTACAACTCGTGCTACTCTACGGAGCAGTCGTTTCAGTGGGCCAGACATGCCCACAGTATGGCGCTGGAAATGCCTCGGGACCCTGCCAATCGTCAGATCTAGGATGCCCACAGTCAAACCCTCCAGGTTTTGCTCGATTGCCTCGTAGTCATCCGCATCCCATCCTGCTACTATTGCTGCTTCTCCTCGCCCTACATCTGCGTGGTCAAAATATTTTTGATTAGTCATTGGATTAAAAAAACATAAAATATTTAATATTTTGAAAAAATTCCAAAACAACATAAAAACAAAATGTTTTTCTTACCTAGTTCCCCCCACTGAGAACCCTCAAGTAGCACCAAGTCAGGATCGTTGCGAAAATCCAACCCAACATATGCATAGTCATCAATCATCAAGATTTGGGGCTCCAATCAGTCAAAAAATGTGTCATTATATCTAATGATAGGGCCCGTCACATGTCAGGACATGAGATCACACCGTCGCCTCATCCGCAGATCTCGTGGCGCTGGTATATTCCAATCTAACTGTAAGCGAAAGTGAGAGACCCTTTCTAGGAAGAAAGATACCAAAATGGATCCGCACCCAAATTGTTTTAAATCCACGTTCTTGCACTTGGTCAACTGGCTCTTCATACTACGGAGAAGTCCATCAGACTAGTTGAACACACGTGGTTCCGTGCATTCTATCACATACTGAAAATAGCTCTACAAAGCCATGTGTGGGGAGGCACTCCCTACCATTCGTGCAATGGTGAAAAGAATGGTCCGGAGGGTTAGATCACGAATCCCTTTGATAGCCACCTTACCCTTGCGCCGCTCGGCTCCGGGTTCACAATGGATTTTGATGTATTCACTCATCGACATACCCCCACCTCGACCTCCTGTTAAGGTCACTTGTGACCCACGATGGGATAGCCCTGTCAGGAAATAGATGTCTTCGATGTCTAGAGAGAGCACATGAACACCCACATGGAATACCTGTTGGTCCACATCCCACATACGGACCAAATATTCCAACAATCTTAGCTGGGCTCTCATGCCCTAGATCTTGAAGAATTTTAATAAACCACCTTGTCGTAGGGCATTCATGGTCCCTGGATCATTTAAAGCCATTGCATCATCGTCTTCTTTCTCTCTTTCCCTCCATTCTAACATTTTTGCAATCACGATACCTGCATAGGAATGAAAGAAAGAAGTTAACACCTTCCATCATAACTTTTTGGGATTCTTTTTGGTATCATGCATTTTTTCTTTTGGGTTTTTTGGCCGCCGCGCCTGGGCTTTGGTTACAGAGCGGAATTTCCGCAGGTGACCCGTTAGGCGTCTACGGAAATCGTTGATTTCCATAGGCCCCGTCATAGGGCACCTGCTGCGGCCCCAGCGCGCGCCTATGGTCCACAAATTTGCTCAAAAATTCATTTTTTAGCCAATTAAAATGAATTCTAAACCATTGAAAAGGAAGAAGACAAGATGCTTACTATTTTCACGCAAACCGTTCGTCGAATGATCGCTCGGGCTCTCCGCAATCGACCGCCGAAATACGAGGTGAAAAAGGGCTCTTAGGCAAGTTTTTGGTCAAATACAAATGAAATAGTGAAAATGAGTTCTTACTCATATTTATCTCATTTTTTACTTTTTCTGAATATATTTTATATTATTTAAATATGTTTTCCATAAACCTAATGGTCTTGTGAGTGTTGTTTCTCGCAGATGAGCAGACTAGGGTTCCGAACAATGAAGTATGAACAATTTGTTTGCGATTTGTTTTTCTTTTCCGTCGCATTTATGCTTACTTTTTAAGGTTTTTGGAAAAACCTCTAGCTTAGTTTTTGTTCGTTCTCTTGCTCGAAAAACGATGAGAACGTAACTGAGTATACTTTTGTCGTCTTTTCGTACTCACCATGGTAACACGAAAATAACGAAACTTACGGAGTAACCTTTAATCTCTTTTCACACTCCATAAACATGAAAAGATTGTCGAGCGACCTTGTTCTTTTCACGCTTGTAAAAGTATTTGAAGAAAACGTTTGGTAGGCGATAGTTTCACTTTTTCGGTCCTATCAAACTATTTTACGAAAAATGAACCGAGAGAGTTCTCTTTTAAGTGTTTTTCCAAACTCTATAAACATGAAAACCCCCCTTTCATCATTTGAATCCGGGTTGGGAAATCCATTTGCCTCTTGTCTGCCCTTCTACAAGTTCATATCTTGGGTCGTCTTCGAGTCAATGCTGCCAAGGCCAGTGTCGTGCCATTCATATGTTCAAGAGAAGTTCAACCAAGCCCTCTATTGAGTCGGCCATCTACAATTGCCCATTCTTACCATGTCGACCTTCTTTGTGTCCATTTCAAATCATATTCGTACTCTGCTCTACCCTAAATCTGTTACTTGTTTCGTGTCATTTGATGGGGGATACATCAAGGCCCTCCTGTGACGAGTTTTTTCCTGTCGACTTCAACTCATTATCCAGGAAAGACTTAGAAACTCTTTAGTGTCTTAGAGCCTGCATGCCTCAATGGCAAGTTTCTTTGCTTTCGACAGTGGATTTACATCATTGATCCCTAATCGAGAGATTCCACTGAGTGTTCGACTTCAACTCATCTATTTACACTCATTGGATTGTAGTATTGTACCTTGGGAGTTATTGATATCAATGGTGATTTCCCTCGCACTTGTTAACGGTTTTCATCAATGACCGGTAATCAAGTGGGTTGTAACCATGTTCGACTTCGACACCTATAATCACATGGCTAGATTCGTACTATAGGACGACGGGATTGAAGACCTTGGACCTCATCATTTGATCCAGGTTGCGATGGAGTACTTATGATTTGACTTGATACATAGATTCACTTTGTATGTCTCGTGGCTATGTCTGTATCTGAGTTTTCCAATACATAGATCCACAATGTATTCCTGGTGGCTATGTAGAATCTTGGTGACATGGATCTACAATGTATAATTGGTGGCCATGACTTATAATTTCTAGTCTGGACATGGGAATGCCTACTTCAGACATGGTATGATATTGCGCAGATGCTTGATTGTTTGCAAGTTCCCAATTGGTGCGCTCTTTGTTCCCGACACACACACACATTTTTACAAAGTATTTCGGTTGTCATGAGTTCCAGCCTCATACTTTGGGGGGCATTCTGTTACACATTTTTTTGGTCACTTCAATGATGATTTCACAAACATGTGATCAGGCTCCCAACATGACTTTTTACCTGAGAAAAACAACTTCTTTCCTACTCTACAAGGCTGCTTTTTAGAAAGGGTCTGCAGGCTGCACATAGTACACAGTGCGAAAATCATAGATTTCTGCAGGCTGCTCTATAGCTGGCCTGCGGGATTTCCGCAAGCTGCTATATAGGCAGGGTGTGGAGGTGTTCCAAAGCTAAAAGAGGAAAGAGGTTTCATGAAGTTTCTAGAAGGGGAATCTTCTAGAATGTGAGGTGGTGTCCGTATGGTTGCGATCCTACTGGTTTCTCTGATTTGGTGGGATCATTCTCATCCTTTTGAACCACTTCACCTTCTCCTATATAGTCATGGGTTTCTCATGGAAAAGGTTAAGAAGTAAGAAGCAAAATTAAGCGAAGAATTGATGAAAGGATTGTCTGAAGACTGTGTGAAGAATCCTATTTTCAGTGATGCTTGAAGCCTCCATCAGTTATCAAGCCTTTGTGGATAATCTTCATGCGAATTTCAGAGTAAGTGTGTGTACTTGAACAAAGGACCACTGAAAGGGGACTTGCAACATCAAGGCCATATGGTTGTATCTTCTACTTTCCATTAATATAATACGGTGGCACATCTCTTTCTCATAAAATAATTAGTGTTTTATCACATGACTCCTTGATCACATGTGTGGGTTGTCTTTAAATTCTACTATTGCTGCTTTCATGTTGGTTGGTTTGTGTTATCGCAGGTTCGATTCTAGAAGAGCACTGGAATGAAACAGGGACAACAGAGATATAAGGACGCGATCTATAAGGTATGTCATCTATCCCTTCTTCGGTAGCGAATTCAATGATCACAACCTAGGGAAAGCGTCTTGTTCCGTTTTGTTTTGTTCTAGATCCAGGTGGATCTAGGGGGATCAATTCATGTCCGCATCTACTGATTTGCCCGATAACAGAAACAACCTAGCTGTAGCTACACTCTTTTCTCCTCCTTATTTGCTAGCCGTTTTACTTTCAAGCTAAGAAGAAGAAGACGCATTAGAGCCTAGTTCTTCTACACTTTGATGGGCCGATTTTCTAGGGTTTGTTGGTGAAGCCTTGC
Organism: Picea sitchensis; assembly: GCA_010110895.2. NCBI lineage: Eukaryota > Viridiplantae > Streptophyta > Pinopsida > Pinales > Pinaceae > Picea > Picea sitchensis. Next base: position 2,490 of record SNQJ01S0075979.1, on the reverse strand, counting down.
TGTAGCAACACGTTGCCTTCCAAACCCTCATCTTAGTTTTATGCTATTTTCTCAGCTAGTTGTCTTGCCATTGAGTGAAGGAAGGAGGAGAGAGCACTGAGGCCTAGTTCTCCTACACTGAAGTGAGCCTCTCTCCCCTAGGGTTTTGACTTTGAGGCCTTGCCCTAGCGATACCTCAAAGCTTCACCTTCCAGTCCTTAGCTGTATTATATTCTTGATCCTTCAAGTACCTGCGTCCTCCTTTTGACTCCATTAACCCTGGAAACTTATTGGGAGCAGAGTTCCACAGAGGAGTCTGAAATATATAGGGGCGATCCCACTTGGGATTTTTTTGTGGATGCAGTAAATGAACAGTATTACCCTGTTGGAAACTATGAGGACCAGTACATGAGATGGACCACACTGCGGCAAGAGAGGGGCCGAGCAGTTCCGGAGTTCACCAATACCTTCCATACCTTGCGCACCAAGCTGGGTATCAAAGACTCCGAGCGACATTTGGTTCTGAAATACCGTGGGGCTCTACACAGATACATCCAGACTGAAATGGATTTTCTGGACATCTCATCA
>SNQJ01S0075977.1:36895-51837 GCA_010110895.2 Picea sitchensis | reverse complement strand
CTTACTTGCTCATTCTCTTATGAGGCAAGCTGCAATTACAAGTTGGAGAGAGGAGAAGAAGAGTGGCGCATCTCTTGGGTAGGACTTTCTGTATTGGTTTGAGTTATCTCTTGAACATTGTATAAGCTATTTATGATAAGGAAGTTTTTGTTGGGTTTTCTTCCCCTAGAGGGTTTCCCAGGACAATTGTTGTGTCTCTTGTGAATGTGTATTTCTCAGTGATCTTGTTCTTATGATGCTCTTATCTATTGAAATGCAAAGAACTATAATAATGGCATAAACATTAACAAAAACTCTCGGCGTTGTCTTTCAAATATGAAACCATAACATATGCCTGTGGATAATACGTGTTGGGAATATGAAGTGTCGATTTGATGTCGCCAAATGAGTAGCACCGCTCCTTTACCTGTGATGATGAATTTGAATTCGTCATCTCCAATGCCATTATCTCGTGAAGCATGCATTCACGAACACGATCCGCTGTGATATCCGATTTAGACGTGCATAACAGAATCCTCATCATTATCAGCTTTCACGAGCACCGTATAATGATTACATGACGTGTGTTGAGCATGCCATATTTTGATTTCTGAAAATGTGGAGGAAACACACGGGTTCCGCGCTTTCACTAGCTAATGGTCTGCGGGAAAGTACTCCTTAACTATTGAAAATCATCATTTTCACCAACTAGTCATCAACCTTGCAACACGCGTTAGTTGTTGAAAGTATTTTCATGAAATTTTATAGAAAAGACCTTTATAGATCAACTTATTTCTAAGATATGAATTTAAAACCTAAGTTTTGACACTAGAAGAAATTAAAACAAAATTGAGAAAACTACAAATAACCATGCTATCAACCGCAAAATGAAACCATAGTGACTGATTCATTTTGGGAGCTAACACATGGTGCCTTCCCCATCTCTCCCTCCTCAGGAAGAGGGCATACCGATGAAGATCTCAGTACAGACTCCTACCACACCACCGGTACCCCCAACTGGGGGAAACACCACCACTGGGGGCAGACGAAGGAATAACGAGGTCATCGCTCCACCCCGGGCTCAACCTCCCTGTGCACTATGTGAAAGGGAAGGACATCCCACTAACATATGTCCTACTCTTCCTAAATTGTGCAATCTTATCCAACTCCCTCGAGCAACCCCATTTCTTACCACTCCACCTAGTACTTCAGTAGCTACTATGGAGTCCTCAACCGCACACAAGAAAGGGTTACAAACCAATTTCGCTTGCCCCATATGCTTAGAATATGGCCATTTCACCCATCATTGCCCATCTCTACCTCAATTCCATCAAACATTAGCCACAGTATGCCAAACATCCCTGTCTGATCCCCTCAGGATCTCCCTACTATTTCTCACGTTACTAACATTCGTTATGTGTCTTTGTCAATATCAACGTGAATGAGGTACCCCTCACAATATCGTGACATTATGTTCATGTAAAGTGAACCTTCACACCCTGTGCACAATATTCCTTCTCTGTCCTCATCTCTAGAGGACAACAACACTCACCCATCAATGGTTTCCCCTTCCATTTCACAGGATCCCCTATCTTCTCGCATTTTCCACTGCGACGAAGATATATTGGAGGAATTAACCACCCCCGATTTCCCATGGAATGCGCTCCATCATCAAACACTTTTCATTTCACAAGAGGCCTCTCACCCTCCTATCCAAGCCTCCATCTACGCAATCGAAACCAAGTATTTTATTCCTCTGAGGCATATTGACTAGTTCAAAAACCCTATCCCTGCCCCCGATTCTTTTGAAGAAGGAAACATGGCCAACATCTCCCCCACTGCCAAGATTGACATTTCCATTAAATTGGGAATCGTAGAAGAAATCACCATTGGTGCGGCATGCTCTCTTGAAGATCTAATTGCTTACAAAGCTCTCTTTCATGAATACCGAGATATTTTTTCTTGGTCATATATGGAGATGCTCGACCTTGATCCTTCTATAGTCGAACACCAAATTGACACTTGGCCAGATGTCGCCCTTTTCCGTCAAAATAAATGCCCCCTTCACCCATCCAAATTTGTGGCTATCAAAGCCAGAATTGACAAGTTACATGTCGCCAGGTTCATTTACCCCATTGCATACACTTCGTCAGTCTCCAACCCCATCCATGTGAACAAAAAATAGGGAACTATTCGCATCTGCACAGAATTTCATGATCCCAACCCCTTTCATCGACCAAATCATCAATTATTGTTCCAGCCATGAGGCACTTTCCTTTATGGACGGGTTCTTTGGCTATAACCAAATTCAAATCCATCCAGTAGATCAATACAAAACCACTTTTACAACCCCTTGGGGTACCTTTGTTTATCGCATCATGGCTTTAGGACTCAAGAACACAGGTGCTATGTTTCAACGGGCCATGACCTATGTTTTCCATGATCTTGCTCGCATCATCCTTGCTTATTTGGATGACCGCACTGCTCGATCCAAAAAGAGAACTCAACATTTAGACGACTTACGCATCGTTTTCAAACGATGTCGCCAGTACAATATCTGCTTGAACCCCCTCAAGTGCATCTTTTGCGTCATGGTCAGGCACCTCCTTGGGTTCATCATCTCCCAACACGACATCACGGTGGAGCCCCTCAAGGTCCAAGCTATCACAAAAATTCCACCACCTAGGACTTTACGCCAACTGAAAAGCCTACAAGGAAAAGCTAACTTTTTACGTCACTTTGTCCCAGATTACGCCACTCACACGCATGGTTTCCTCTGCCTAATGCGACATGATATCCAATTTCTATGGGATGAACATGCTCAAACAAATTTTGATGATTAAAAATATTCCCTATCCAATTCCCCTTTGATTATTCCCCCAGACAGTAATCATGATTACATCCTTTACTTGTCAGCCTCAACGGTCTCGGTAGCAAGAGTCGTCATCCAATTAGGGTATGACAGGCGTGAACATGTCATTTACTACATCAGAAAAAACCTTTCAGGGCCACCCTTGAAATACAATTGTGATGAGAAACTCGCCTTAGCAGTTTTCCTCGTTGTCCAAAAACTGCAACACTATATTCTGCTTCGAACTACCAAGGTCGTAGTAGATTCCAACCCCATGCAGTACTTGCTTAGTCACCGATAGATTAATGGTAAATTTGATCGATGGATCATCATCCTCTAGGAATATGATCTAGAGTTCTCTACTCCCAAAATAAATAAATCTCTTGTCCTCACCGAACTCGTTACGACTTTTCCCTCAGACACCAAAGCTTCCCCCATCAATGAATATTTTCCCAACGAACACCTCTTCCTCATCCTTTCCGATGACCCTTGGTACAGTGACCTCCTCATCTACCTTCAGACACAGAAGTTTGGGTCTCATCTCTCTCGAGATGATCTTCGACGCATTCATCATTAGGCCCCTCGATATATCCTCATCAGAGACATTCTCTACCGATGCGGGGTCGACAACATACTTCGGCGATGTCTTATCATTGACGAAGACAAAAAAGTCTTGAATGATTGCCATAACGGCGCTTGCGGTGGCCACCTCTCGGGTATGTCCACCACTCAAAAAATCATTTGAGTTGTGTACTTCTGAACCACCGTGTTTCATGCCTGCATCCACGCTGTCAAGCGATGCGACAAATGCCATCTTTATGCCAACAAAGCACAAGATCCACCAGCTCTTCTACATCCAGTCATCACAATTGGCCCCTTCTATAAATGGGGCATAGACTTCATGACTTGTCATCCTCCATCCAGTAATGATCATATGTACATTATCATGGTCATCAATCACTTTACCAAATGGGTCGAAGCCATGCCTACTTTCAACAACACCGTTGACACAACAACGTGTTTTTCTTCAACCATGTCATTACCCGGTTTGGAATCCCGCTGTAATTAGCGTTCGAACATGGTAAACATTTTGAGAACGAGATATTCGCAAAAATCTCCTCAAAAGTAGGCTTCTACCATGAGTTCACCTCCCCATACTATCCTCATTCCAACGAACAAGTCGAGGATGTCAACAAAGTCCTCAAAACCATGTTACAACGTACCTTAACAAACATAAGACCATCTGACATTATATTTTGTTTTCCGCATTATGGGCTTATTGCACGACAGCCAAAATTTCCACCGGTTTTACACCGTTCCAACTCGTCCATGGGATCAGATCCACCCTCCCTATTGAGTGTGAAATCCCCACGTTACGCACTTCCATAAAGCTATTACCTAACACTTCTCCAATGAATAAATGCCTGATGAACTTAGAGTCACTTGATGAAGATAACCGATCTTCATTACAACACATGAGGCAACTAAAAAGCGGTCCAAAGCCACCTTCGATCACCATGTCAACATTCACTCATTCAACGAAGGCGATCTCGTGTTAGCCTATGATATCGCCAACGATACTCTCGACCACAGGATATTTGAGTCATTATGGCATGGACCCTTCATCATCCAACATTGCCTCACTAAAGGTGCCTACATCTTGGCCTCTCCAAAAGGCTATCCTCTCAAAGAACCCGTCAACGGGTTGTACTTAAAGAAGTTTTATGCCTGAGCGTAGCCATCCTACCTTAGGTTTTTCTTTGTACACATTTGTAGAGTTTTTAGTCTTCTTTGATACCACCATTCCTGATGTCTGATCTAGCACCCGTGTTATTGATAGATGCATCATCCATTATCCTACCACATCGGTTACGCTGATGGTGCCAATCGCTGGACCCAGAATCTCGCTTCAATCGCTTGGGCCATCTATACTCCCTCACATGTCCTGCTCCACTCCAGTGGCATATTTTTGGGATCGAACACCAACAACCAAGCCGAATACAATGCCATCATTGGTCTCCTCGCTGAGGCTAGTCACCTCCACATTCGTCACCTTAGCGTTCTCTTAAATTACCAACTTTTCGTCCTACAAATCAACAATATATATCGTGTTCACGATCCTTTCCTCTTTCACAAATACCTGTAAGTTAGACTCTTATCTCACAACTTTGATTCCATCACATTTACACACATTCCAAGAACACATAATCAAGTAGCAGATTACATGGATAACCTAGTATTAGATTGGCATTTATCACATTAAACAACATTTTATACATCATACATTTCTCGCAATACATAGAAAAGACATCATACATAAAAAAATAACGCAAAGACATGAATGGTCTGAAATATATCCATATATATATATAATGAACCAGACCACCAAAACGGACCTGAACGCGAAGTCACCAGAGTCGGCTCACCGACACTAGCTCACCTATGCCATCATCTTTGTGTGAATAAGTACACCCCAGGAAAACAGGTCCCCATCCAAGACTCGCTCCACTATCCTCAACTGACCACCAGTGATTGGTTGAGACCCCAAGGATACATAGATCCTCACCACCATAGCAGCAATGCACTCCGTCAAGAGGTCATCAATCGCATAAATACAGATGACCGAACCCGACATAGGGTTCATCCCAGTGCATTGACGAGCTGCCAAGTCACCTACTCGATCCTCCCCTGGAAGCTGGGGATCGATAGGAAGGGACATCCCACGAAACGGGAGCCCTGCTAGGAAATACACATCCTCGGTGGTCGATAATGTCTGTTGCTTACCTCTAATAATGAAGCAATGAAGATCAATGCTGCACTTCTCAATCAGATACTGAAGAAGGAACTCTTGTGACCGTATCAGAGGGCAGTCAAAGAACTTGAGCAACCCGCAGGCTGCCAAGTGTCTCCTCACGCCTAGCCGCGCTCTCACCGCTTCCCGCAACTGATCGCAGTCACGCTCTCTCCAGTGCATCGAAATCGTGCTATCAGAATCTGTTGATCACCTGCATCCATACAAAAATACTTGATCAACCTCATCATCCAGAAAAAAGAATTAAAATTTCAAAAATTACAACCCCTTAGCCTTGCCCACAGTGCGCGGCTTTCACCCAGACAAATGCACACATGTGCGTGCATGTTCTTTGCACAACTGCGCACTAATGTGCAACTTTCAGATAAAACAGTCGCGCATGAGTGCACAAATTTCATTCGGACAGGAACACATCTCATGTGTGCCTGTCTGCCCATCCCCCATGCCCACATGTGTGGCTGTGTCACATAGAGCCGCACATTATGTGCGAGAAATTGAGTTATACCCGTGCAAAAGTGCACGAGTATTCCTCCTTTTCCCGCACACTTGTGGGCCCCTACCCTAAAAAACCCATGCATGGCCCTTCATACAGTCCCTACCTATAAACTAGGATATTCATAAATTGTGGGATGATAGGACCACTAACCTGTCTCTCGCTTCTCCCGGATCGGTATCTTCATGCTCTCACAATCTCCAAATCTCCTCACAACTATCTCGTCAGCTCAACAACAATGACAGGTACACATGAGGTGGCATTATGAGAAAACCAACCATATATAGTCCCTTTTTCCCAACTTCCATACTCTATTATAGGAGTCCAGAGCCTCCATTTTCCAATCTATTCTTAGCTACGAGATCCTGGTCTCGCCATCTACACATTCACATTCCCCGGGTCACTATCTGCACTGGGCCCCGGGGGAGCATTTTTCTCATGTCACATTTAGGTACGCATGCCACTTTCAATTTTATCACATAGTTGTTGTATGTTATTTATCATCATATATTGTTCATGTTGGGTATTTGGTTTTCATGTGTGTAGGTACTTGTTCATCAAGATGTTGCAGCCCCTTCAGGTATATGTTCGAAACTGGCATGTAAATATTCCCTCTGTAAATCAATTGCATATCCCAATCAAACCCTCTAACATTTACCTTTAGGGTTCCTACATTTGTCTCTACAATATCTTCACCTCTCTCGCATTTTGGTACTGTCATCCGATAACACTCTCACCCACATGAGTTGTCCCATTCATAGTTCCCCCTCACAACTTGACACTCATGCTGATTTCAACCCCTAGGGATGGGAGTCCCGATAGTCTTTTTCATTCTTGAGAATGAACCCCATACTTCCTCTAATCATATTGCCAACCTTCCCAATGGACTCCCAGATCATATCATCATAGTTCTATTTGACTTCATCTCCGTAGTTTCATTAGCCCTCCATTTCATCCACCATCAATTTTCCCATCTGTAGATTTCCCTCCATTTCTCTTTCATAAACTTGCGCCCTCATAGGCCAAGCCATATGTCATTGGGGCACCCATTTCTGTATCTATATACTCAACCCATGTTATTCTTTATTTATTTGGTAATTGTAAAAAGCCTTTGTTTTCAGCATATACATAGCTTTTTTCGTCGTCATCCTTGACGACCTTCTTTTTCTGGAAAATCAATCCATGTCGCCCTTGGTTGGGGAATCCAATATTTTTTCATTCCGACATCATTCATGAACCTCGAGTATCCCAAGTCCATGTGTTATCACATAAATCTGTTAAAGGCTCACAGGACGACCAAGTCCTTTGTTGCACAGAAACATCCAAACACAACATTCAAAGAAGCCCATTTTGAGCTTAAAATACAAGCAATGGGCGGGTTTATTTTTCCAATGACGGAGATCCCAGGAGAAGTTCAGATCAACGACTTGCATGTATTTGGAATGTCAAATTTGTGCGAGGTCTAGCGCCATATGGAATCCCCAGAGTTAAAGATCAGGCGCCACGCATCCTTCTCCATCAGATGATCATGATTTACTTCGAGAATTCAAGCTTCGGGAGTTTCAACTTCTCCCCTCTCACTTTCATCTGGAGTGTTTTCTCCCGAAGTCCACCGATCGTTGCCACATTTCCATCAAAATCTAATGGTGGTAGTTTTCTTTGGGACTTCGAGCTTCAAGAGTTTTGGGACTTCCCCTCCCAATTTCCTCCAAAGTAATTTCCCCCAGAGTTGCAGATTAGGTGCCACACATCCTCTGGAGTGGACAATCAAGATTCACTTCGAGAGTTCAGGCTTTGGAAGTTTTATGCTCTCCAATCCCAATTTCCTCTGGAGTACTTTTCTCCTATAGTTCACAGATCTCTGCCGCATCTCCTCCTCAGATCGATGGTCACAGTTCGTTTCCAAGCTTCAACATTCATTTCAAGCAGCCACGTCACTCCGGGCCTGTATTAATCTGGGATTTATACAAGATCTACATGCATCCCCCCCCCGAGCTCCAAAGCATCAAATACACTTGGCACCCATTAGTTCAGACGCATGGCACTCATCCGTTAGGGACACGTGGCATCCATTTAGCACTGACACATGGCACTCATTTCAAGCATTTTTGGACATGTCTTCAGCCTATTTTCGAGTGACACATGTCACCCCTCCTTCCATGACATGTCATCATAGCGACGTCAGGCTACCATGTCAGCTGCGGGAGATCATCCTCCGGGAAGTGTTCTTGTTCAAGTGCCAAGATTAGCGCCATATCCATGCGCGGTTTTAATAGATCCTAGAATTGGTGGGTGGATAAACTTTAGCGTTGGTGCTAAATTTAGCAGGTGCACCTAGATAATGACCATATCAACAACCACGTTTCATTGTGGGGACGCAACATGCTCAAATGATGAAATCCTTGAGTGGTCCTGCAATTGAGACCATGGTATAGTAAAAGAGCTACGTGGAAAAATGTAGTGAATTGCAGGCTCAAAATCGGTGTGGGTCCAAATTGCCTTCGAATGACCCCACAATCACATGCTTATAAAACGTCAAATCCTAGAGTAGCACGTGGCCTCCCACTAGGTGTTAAGCCTCACCCTGATCCCGAGGAAATATCAATTAAGAAAAAAAGAGTGGTGGTTGAAACCTCGACCCACTCCGTAAATAGAAGGTATGGAGGATCTGGTCATGGAGATAGAACTGTCAGCCTGAGGTACCAATTGGATGGTTTCTTCTTGTAGGCCCATACTAATCTGAGATTGCGTCTGACAGGAGGAAGACACACATTCTGACAGAAGGAGGCGCAAACATAAATCTTTGAATGGGATGGCCAGATCACACTCCTATCAGTTGTGAACTAATCCGATTATAAATAGATCAGTTTAATATTTTGTAAAGGTCATCAACTAGTTAAGCAGAGCTCCCTATTTTGTAATATTTTGATAACAGAGTTGTTCTCTGGTTTTATATGAGACTTGAGACTTTCACATTAATAGAATTCAATTTCTTTCATCATCTTGTTTAATTTTTGTTGAAACATGCGTGCATGGAGGATCCATACGAGGGTTGTAGTCATATTTTAATGAAAGTTTGATTACAATATTGTTGTGACTAGTTTCAGTCTGTTTCTTTGTTATCTTGTTTCTTATTATGTTGAAATGTTCATGAATGGAGGATCTAGACGAGTTGTTGTAGTCTCGTAGTAATGGAGTTTTGATTATTATGTTACTATGATATATTTCAGCATCTGAAACTTAAGTCCAAGAGTTCTCTTGTGCCTGAGTTTTTCTTCACCAAGTTGCTTGAAAGTCGGATGCCCATGGTAGACTTGTTCACCTTTCTCACTAAGTCTTCCCTCTACTCACCTTTAACCTTAAACCACTGACTGAAGTTAATGAGGACCTCATTTGCCTATGCATTGTCTGTCTAGTTTATTTGTTAAAACATTCTTGTACTGAGTTTTGTCCATTTGACCTCCATTAATAAACCTACCCCCACAAACATTTTGATGGGTACTGGGCTCATCCTCTTGCAGTCTGAGGGTGAATCTCAGTGCTAACACCATGTACCCATGATTTCTGAGTTTTTCCACCTTGTTAGCTTCTGGAACAATTTAACCCCATATCTAGTCGTCCCCCTAACACTAGATTCAGTTTTACGGTTGCTGCCAGTCACCCTTCCAAATCCCCAACCAGGGGAAGTATTGAGTATCACCACATTTTGACTTCGTTCATGTTACCTGTCGATACCTTATATCACCTCTTACTCAGTGGATTTCAAGAAGCCCTTTTCTTCTTGGCATTGTGCCTCCCTTTTTTTCGACATCAGCCCAGTTTCTAGAAGGGTGGCAATATATTGACTCTCATTACCTTTACAATGAGGAGTCTCAGACGACACAGAGAGAATCATCATTGCTTTCTAATGCCGTTGACCCCCATAAAATTCGACTTCAACAAACTCCCATGTTACGATGGGTCTTAATATGTGACTATTGCAGTTGTTTCATACCAGTTGAAGACCTATGAATTTGTTGAGGCCATCAATGCCTACGAGCCATCGACTATTCTTACAGTCATCCTTGACTCACTTCAGAGTTCATTCACCATTCAAAACTTTCATCTGTCATTATCAATCTCCCTCGAGGGCACTATAATTATCTACATCAACATACATCATCAGTTATAGTTACACATTTTGGTTTCATGACACGAGCATGGGGCATGCCCATCTCGTTTGTACACAAAATTATTTTTTCCTAGAGAATGGTTTTGGTCCCACATTTTTCCCTCTCCCTCCGACAAATCGCTCTTGCAGTTCCTCTCTTCACTCTTAATCACAATGGTACTCTAAGTAAAATAAACATTGATGTATTTTAGCTATATGTATGCTCCTAACATCACACATCAAGGGGAATTTGTTATCACTGAAAAATCATCCGCAACATTGCACATAAATGGTTAAAGAAAACATCAATGCCAACAACCATTATTCCACCTACAACACTTAATTCCACCAAAAAAGGCAAAAAACTATGTAACTGGGGTAAAAAATCAAAGTGCATAGAATCACCAAAAGGAGCGTGCACACAGTGCGCAGGCCAACACATGCCTCAGTGCGCACTATGCGCAAAATGCACGACTGTGCACGAGAAAATCTTCGCACTTCTATGCATGATGCATTTACGGATCTTGTCAGCCCCTCAATCACTTCTGTACCAACCCCTAACACGATTTGACACTCATATATGAGAGAAATCTAGCTTGGAGGTTGGTCAAGGTCTAGAGGGTGCCCTAAAAATCCCCTTGGTCAAGGTCTAGAGGGTGCCATGTATGAAGGCTTTAAATAAGAGCCATGGGTGTGCTAAGAAATTAAGATCTTCAAGGTATTGTTATGCTGCAAGAATTCTTCCTTGAGAATCATATTTTCTCTTTGAAGCCTTCAAGCACCATTGCAATAGGCCATTCCTCTCACCAATTGAGGTAATATGCATTGTTTTTCTTCACCATTTGCCATTTCTTCCATTGTAAAGTGAAGATCTCTCAATTAGGGAACTCAAGAGCCCTCCCAAGGAGGAAGAGGGGACTCATAAGTCCCTGCCTTTTGCTACGGTGTTTTTCCTACTAATCTATTGATCCATTAGTAACAATATGTTGGTCATTGTTTGATTTTCATGGTTCTAAGTTTCTCAAGATTTTTAACATTTATTTCTTAGTTGTTTTAGTTGTATTTCTTTTCTTTCATATGTGTTTGGCTTATTTAACCCACTCACAAATTCATGTCTTTTCTAGCAAGCCCATCTAGACATGCAAGTGTTGTTTTTTTTCTTACCCAAGTGACAAAACCAACACAACACAAACATTACAGTAATGCTATATCACACATTAAGGTACATAAGCTTATCACATACATCTTACCTGTACTAACTAAGCTCAATATTACTACCCTTTTGTTATCGTATACCCATATTGAATCAAACCGCATTACCTTTATATCATAGGGCATAAGTATCACCAAGCTAGTTATAAGGGTTAAGCTTTACTCGGCTTAATATGTCACACTAGTAGGAATACCATGATTAAGCTCTATGTAATCTGATGTTATTTGTATAAGTAATGCCAAGTGTAACCAATACAATAATGAATATGATGGATCTATTACTCTTATTACGTATTACTAACACCTCTTGTTACACGTTGCATAGCTCTAACTAGTATATGATGTTTATATAAGTAATCTATGTTTAACTGTGAATAACATTGGTCTCTATTCCAATACAATATTGTTTCCATTAACTTGATATGATGTAATAACATAAATAGTTGTAATATTAATAAAAGCTAACCATATTTGCATAATTAGAGTGACTCCGGTTAGTAATTCTTTATTCATTACAAAGAGAAGTTCGTTACATATTATACATTACTAAGCAGAGTACTAATCCCCTTAAGATGATGTGTAACTATTGGTTATAGCTTAAGAGTGATAAGCCATGTTGTATACATGATCCTTGGATACTAGTAAGCTTACCTTATATTCATACCAACTTAAACACATGAACAAAGACCATTGATATTAGTGAAGTATAATAACCATTACTATTGGAATACAACTCTTATACTTTTCATGTTTGGTCATGGAAATCATATAGATCTAAGTGTAATCAAACCAATACTACTTCTATTCAATAACTAAGCATGCTACTAGTCTCAGTACACTTACTTGATATCATGTTAGGATAGGTCATTAGCTTGTTACTATGATTACAATTTCAGCAAGGATCAACACCATGTAACTTAATGAGATTCACTTACCATAAATAATATCATTGGTTCATACTGGTTATGTAACTGAATATGTAAAGCTTGTACATAGGGTATAAGACTAATCGGCTTGATAACACTAATTGAATACACACAATATGTTAATCATACTAGTATAGTATGCTTTGTTTGTAATCAATAGCTTAACCAACCTGATAGACTAGTGATTCCATATATGACCTTTGTATTGGAATATGAATGTATAGGTAAGAGCTAAGGTTATATAATCATGATCAATCTACTAGTCAACTTTATACCCTTATCAATAAACTAGATTAGGATGATTGAATTCCATTACTCTTACTTATCACTCTATTGTAATATAAACACTATTTGATTAGGTAAACATAATGAAGGAGTTGAATGTGGAAAGTTGAGCTTACATAGCCCTATATGATATGGTTCATATTAATTATGCCCATTCAAGTATGTAGCATGTACGTTTGTCTTTACTCCTTCTGGTCCTTCTGCAACCTAGTACTCCAACTTGGTGAAATAGGGCACTCATGGATATAGTCAATTCATTGATTATGCATAATAGATGAAGCTTATGGGTGCTTGATTACCATGAATAGTATTAGTAATGATCAAATACCATTGATTCCATGATACTGCATGGCTTATTAGTTCCATACATGCCTTAGTTTTACCATATACATGAATAAATACCAATATATTATGGATACATCATGATGGTAATGCTCTAAGCTACCTTAGTGTTACCATATACATGAATAGATACCACTTTATTAGGGAGATAACATGATGATAATATTATATATGCCTTAGTTTGACTAGTACCATATTGAGATTAGCCGAAGAACCTCATACAAGAAGGTTTTTAGAATTCACGAACAACCATAAATGACCAAACTTGTTGTTTGGGTAATTGATTTAGAATAAGTTTTTACCTTACCCTAAACCTAGAACTAGATGGATACCCACAACCTTTTTACAACACCGAACGAATTAAAGTGGTGGCCACAAGGTTTAGGTATTTTACATACTCGTAGAATTCGACCATGTCCCTGTACAAAAACTACCTCCAATTAAATTGGGATATAAAGAAAATGTTTCCACCTTTAAATTTGTACACAAAGATGATGTCAATGAAAGGCCAGATTAGGGAGAATTCAAATATAATCTAGAAAACTTCTAATAATTGTTTTCCATTTCTTGACTTCATTATTAGCTTGCCTTAGAGATGATATTTCTATTATATATTCCATCTTCCCGAGACTTCAACAATACACAACTATGTTATTATAACATTTTTATACTTGTAAGAAGGAATTATAGTGAATCACGTTATTATTTAACAAAATGTTACAAACCAGGAAACCATTATTAAAAAAATTAAAATAATAAAGAAACTTTTAAAAATAAAAATTTGTAATAATAGTTAAATGTGAGTGCCACTTTCAGCACTGTAGTTAAATGTGAGTGCAATTAATGAAAGGGCATGTCCCTATACATGGACGGGGTCGAATTCAGGCATGTCCCTCTACATGGACAGGGTCGAATTTGGGCATGTCCCTGTACATGGACAAGGTCGAACTTGGCCATGTCCATGTACATGGACAAGCCCGATTATGATTAACACAAGAAGGTAAGAGTCATTATGATTAACACAAGGTTCATTGGTTGTTGTTGGTTGTTGTTGGTTTTTGTTGCTTCATGTTGAAGGTAAATCTAAAGTGTTAATTTTAAATTAATTTAATTTTAAAATTAGTGGAAAATGAATTTTGAGTCTAATCCACTTAGTTCCATTTCTCCTTGAAGAATCTATGTAAAAAGGAGTTCTATTTAGGGCCATATAAAATAGAGGGTAACCCATTGGATATTTATGTTTTCTTCTTTTATTTTGTTTCTTGGTTACGTACCAATCCGAGATAAAGTGTGACCCTCTTCTCTCCCGGGATGGTCCATGAGACCTAGGAGCAGTTAAGAAGAACGACATGATCACATCATTGATCTTCCTTGTATGATGGGATGATAAAAGCTTATAAGTTATATCATGGGACTCATATGGACATTATGTTGGGTATGTGTTATATTCTTTGCATGTGTGTGTGTGGGCGCGTCAGATATGACAACTATGTCTGACGATCCCTCGCACTAGAGCTCTGTTTGTGTCATGTNTCGGGGCAACGCCCTAAGATTTTTTTTTGGGGCGGTTTTTGCTATTTTTAGCGGATTTTGCTATTTTTAGCGGTTTTGTAAATTAATCCCAGATTAAGGGATTAGGGTTTTGGTATCTATGGAATACCTAAAAAAATTGTATATATTGTATGGTGAATGGTGAAATTCGACATAATGAATATAAGAAAGGTTTTCCCGGTTGAGGGTTTCTAGTATAAAATCTCTGTGTACTATGTATATGAGTCATTGATTAAATTATGTTTTGCTTAAGAATCTATATGCATTGCTTTACTTCACAGGTTTAAAACTTACATGTGGTATCAGAGCTCATTTTTGGCTTCAGAGGGATGCCTTTGTTG
>SNQJ01S0075977.1:20986-33583 GCA_010110895.2 Picea sitchensis | reverse complement strand
ATTTTTTTGGGTTAAATGTTGTAATTACTTTCAAATGTGTATGTGTAGAGTATGAGTTTAATGGGAGACAAGATAATGAAAGAGAGAGTGGTTATCATGAAGATTCCAATGTTGGTAAAGAGGGTGAAGGTGGATTCGGGGGGCGTTATCAAGAAACAGAAGATTACACACCTACGTCCACCTATCTCTCAAATGTTGGTGATGAGCTTCCTTGGGAAGGGTATACTAAAGCAATGACCCTCGAATGATGCTCAGGTGTTAAAAGCAGACTACAAAATAATTTGAGGTGCTTAGATCTCCCTCGAAAGAGTAAGCAAAGATTGGATATTGTTTTTCATTCATTACAAAACTTTATGGATGCATATCAAAACATGGGGCCAACAACTGATAGTTTTATTGATTTGATGAGGAGACGAAAGTCAAAGGTGATGGGCCCTGATAAATGAGAAGTAGTAAAAAATAGAGTTTTAAAATAAAATGCAATTTTTGTGTTCAATTTCAAAGAGGGGCCAAATCGAAAGATGTCCAAGGTGCAATATTTTAAGCACCCCAACATAGCAAGACATCTTTATAATAAATTTTTCGCAGCATATGGGAAGTTGTCGTGGAATGATGAGGTTTCACATTACTTTGTTAGGCTCTTTTATGCATATTTTTTTATAGGCATGCACCCTGATTATACCAGTCTACCATCTAGTTATTATGGGGCTAGTAAAGGACGAATAGATGATCGAAAATGGGCATATCGAAATGCAACATTGCAGATGCCTCCACAACCTTTGGTATCTCATCCAAAACGGGAATTTGTCTCACATTCATAGTTGTGAGCTACCTCAGATGTTGGCAAAGAGGCTAGGAATGCAATCGAAGAAAATTTAGAATCAATTAGTTATGGTGTTGATGTTGGTTTGAACCGTCAGAGAGCGGAAGCCAATTTTGTTTACAAAACAAATGAGGAGATCAATTCCATGTCAGTAGAAGATATTAAGGAGTATGCAAAATTCCTTCATAACAGTTGGAAGGTGTTAATTTAGAATGATGAACCGAACATCGGATTGGTATGTGTTATAGTTAGTAAATTTTTCATGCATTTGAGAATAGTTTTCTTGTAGTTCTAGATCTAAATACATATCATTGTATATTTAGAAATAATTGAGTTGTTATCGTCATTAATTGCAGTTTGGTCATATGTTAAATGAATCTTCAGTAATTAGGAGACTTGATTCAATGATTTTAAATTTGGATGGGTTGAAACATGTATGTGTTTTCTAATATCCACATATGAGTACTTTAGCTGTCCAATCTACAATCTTTTGAATAATCAACATACATGAAATTTATGTTTTTGTATTAATGTGAATACATTGAACCATATTTAATTCTTAGTTGTGTTGTTCACAGATCCATATTCTGTCTCCCGCTACCTGGGCAGTCTTGTCCTAATTCTCATTGGGAGAGTTTGAAGAGAGTGGGAGTTCACAGATATCATTACATGTTGAAAACAAATTTAGTTATATATGAAAATTGCAATGTCATTTAAATTATTAATTTAAAAGGAAAATGTCTTAAACAATATATAATTTATTGAATCTTAAGGTATGGTGGGTAAGATTATGACTCAATCGACCATGGGAATGCCATCCTCTTGTGTGGTTGATGATATTCAGGTTGGCACATCACAGATATTACATGTTTCAAAATTTAAAACTACAATTTAATGTGTTAAAATCATTTAAATTTAAATTTCAAATGTACAAATTTGAAATGTGTTGTAGGGCAATGTGGAGAAGAGAGTGTGGGAGATTGAGATTGAGGAAGATGCATCCATACATGAGAATGATCTGTCTATTCATGATGATTCTTAAATGTATGTACATTGCACATTAGTGAGTTTTAATTTGTTTTTATGATGAGCCTTTTATATATAAGTGTTCAAGCTTAGTTGTGTTGAATGTGCTTACTTTTTTTACTTTTTTCAAATTTTTGTTTGATCATTTTTTTAATTAATCATTTCCTATTCATAGAAGGGTTACTCAACTAGTGTCTATATAAATTTTCAACTCTTCGATCAATCATTTTGAAATATATAGAACTCCTATATACGCTCAGTGTCGTTTAAAATGGTACATTTAATCTTATTTATGTTTAGATCATGATGCCGACCTAATTTAGAACTTGAGCATTTGATTATTTGAGAACAAATTCTATCCCACATCAGGGGAAGTTTCAAAATTTTATTCGATTGCATTCCTTGCCTTCTTGTCCAAGAATGGTGTAATATGGAGATTTGTGTTTTTTGCAGATAACGAAGTGAATTCTTTCTTGGGGTATTGTCAAACTCTTAACTAATTGCTTACTAACCACAGAAACCAACATTTGTAGATTTACAAATAAGCTATGTACATGCATGATCTCACTTATGTTTAGATCATGATGAAAGCATATTTCAAAGAGAATTTGATTATATGTAATATGGATACATCCCATGTAGAAAGATGAAATATTTAAATGGTTTTTGAAGAATGACTTAATATATGTGCAGATTTGTGTTTTCTGCATGTACATGAAAGATTATATGAGAACATTCATTCCACCACAGAAAGAGAAGATAAATATTTTCTTGGAAGAATGGATTTTAATATGAAGATTTGTGAACTTTCATAGATAATATTTTCTTGGAAGAATGGTTTAATATGGAGATTTGTGAGTCATTTAATTTGAAAGGGCATTTGATTATATGAGAACATATATTCCATTGCAGAAGAGGAGATGAGTATTTTACTGGAAGAATGGATTAATATGGAGATTTGTGAACTTTCTACATACACAAGTGAATTTATTTTCAGGGTATTATCTAACTCTGAACACTAAAATTGGTTACCCAACACACAATTTTTCTCTTTAACAGTTTGCTAGATAATGATCTTACATTGTTTAGATCATGTAGGCAATATTGAAAGAGCATTTGGTTATAAAAGAAAAATAAAGATTCTGCAAAGAATGACTTAATATGGAGAGTAACTATTTTGGAAGTTTTGGAACTTTGTAATGCAATTTTAGTTTAAGAAAATGTCAAAAAAGTATAATAAAAAGAGAGCAATAATCTTAGATCCATGGAACTCCGATTGGGTAATTCATTTTTATTGCTTATTTAAGAAAGTTAAATATCTTTAAAATATTTGCTAATAAAGTATATATGCTAATATGTGTGATTGGTTTTTCTTTTTATTGTTACAAATGTTTACATTATTTGGTGGAAAAAGGAGCACATGAACGTTGGAAGATGAAACTTAACACTTTTGGTATGTATGCCAATTTTGCTTTAATCACAATTTGTTTTATTTATTTAAAATGATATGTGTACATTTTATTTTAAATTTGTAGATATATTTTATTTTAAAATTTTAAATTTTAAATTCGAGAAATGTTTTCTTTTGCAAGTATGAAGAAATCTATCTTAGTGATGGCTTAGAGTAAAGGATTTTGTAGTTAAATTTTAATTTTGTCTCTTAGTTTTTTCTATTAACCTAAAATGGTTGTGGAACCTATGTAAACTATTCAAACTTTCATTATATATATATATATATATATATGGAACTCAAAATGTCAATTTATTGTTTAATCTTTGATTTATCTTATATTGTTTATGATGATGAAAGGACAATTTATGTTCTATCGTAGTGTGATGAAATTAAAAATATTTTATTTCATTTCATTTATATACATCATTGTATAGTTAAGTAGCTTATAATTTCAATTTTTATGATGGTGAAACGACAATTTATGTTCTATGATAGTGTGCTGAAATTAAAAATATTTTATTTCATTTCATTTATAAACATCATTGTATAGTAAAGTAGCTTGTAATTTCAATTTTATTTGATTTGCAAATATGTTTGAATAGTCAAACATAGATCATCATTATAGTTTCCTTTCTATTTGTAGATATTTTTATAAGTTGAAGGGTTCATGGTGTCATCATAGGATTTATAGGGTTTAATGGTTGTAGATATAAATATTTGATAGTCATGAGAAGTATCTGAGCTATTCCCATTATCAGGTTTGTATATAATTACTACCATATCAATATCAACTAATATAACATATTGTACACAAGGGTTATGCGCATTACTCTAATTATGAGAATACAGAAGATACTAGTATATCACTCTTTATTGAACACTTGTTACTAAGCATTGAGCTTGGAGTCACTATGCTTCCAAGCTTCATCAAGCTAAAGAGGTAAGTAAGCATCACCATAATCAACTATAATTGTATAAGATGAATAGTACTATTACCTATGTTAAGTTGTGTAATAGAAAAGGCATAATGATTAACAACTTGTATTAGTAATAATGAATAGGTTGAACTTACAGTTGTTTCCAACTTGACCCTATATGAGATTATATACCATTACAACCTCTAAGAGAAATGGTGATGATACACAATCCATGAGATCCTTACAGATGAATATTACGTAATAACATGTTTGTACTATAACTTAATCACAGTAATGAATGGTGTTATAACTAACATGTACATATTAGCTTCTACATAGAAAGCTTCTTTGATTACGGTCATGTTTTACCATAAGAATTTATTAGTCTTAAAGATTGAACACCAACTTACATGCTTGATATTAACTCATAGAGACATGTTTGAACAAGCTTCTACAGGGTACTTATTCAATCAAGCTTAACTAGTATGACTACCATATCTTTATTAGTGTTTTGTTTACTCTTATATGTGAAACAAGTTCAACTCCTGTATAGAGATTAATTATGGGAATTACTCTACCCTTATAAAGGTAATGGAATACATAATCCAAGTATTCTTGTTCATAGTAATCATGAGCATAGTTAGATCAAACAACTTATATTGTACACACTATGAGCTTGTTGTTATGGAATCATGAGCTCTTTTATTTGACATAATGAATGAAACTAGTGAGTATAGTCATATGTGTATTACAAACTATACGTTACTCTAAACTAAGTAAGGAATTTGTATTACTAGAACCAATCAAGCTATCCGTAATCATGTTGCTACTTGTATCACATTACTTGAGCTCTGGTGATTATAATGGTCATACTTCACCTATTACACTGATTAATCTAGTATCATACAACTTGATCGTAATCACTTAGTACTAGTTTGGGAAGTATGTAATGGTATATGAACCAAGCATGATAGTTGGAATCATTGTTTTTATATAAGATGTAGAAACTGTAAACAAGCTCATCTAGTGTTATCCTTCATTTCTAACATAGATAGTTATGCCCAATAATAGTTTAGTTTAGTAGAGTAGAGTAGAGTATAGAAGAGGTAACGAGATGTATAGTATAAATGAGATATGTTGAGTCATTATTCCTCATCAACTTAACCCTTATTACTCATTTCTAAAATTGAAAATTCACAATGAAATGACAGTCCAACACTAAACTAGTTATGTTCATCTTTGGTTTCTATCGAACTTTCAATATATTCATTCAAGAAATTAGGAAATAAATAGTAGTTTTCATAATAATAATAATAATAATAACATCTAACCTTTGTTAATGTAAAATTAAAATATACTTTAATACAAGTAAGTGATTTTCATTAAAATTTATATTGACATAAATTGCTTATGTATCGAAAAGGGTCGAAAAGGGATGATGGATTATCAATACTATGCACATTGGAAGTATTCACTAGTGCCATTAATATGACACCTATGAGTGTAATTCAATATCACATAATAGATTTCTATCCAAAAATTTGCAGGGATAGCAACACACCATCCATAATAGAAGGTCTACATTGAGTAAACTCTCAACTTTGTTATCTGGTCACAAAATCACATTCTTTTTCAACTTAAGCTTTTTCAATCATACTTAATGAAAACTATGTTTAATGTGTAGAATATAAGTAGTGTTAGGTTCATCACACACATTTTTCAAGTAGCTCATAATTTCAATTTTGTTTGATTTGCTTCAAGATATTGAAATCTAAATGCACAATGTAGCAATTTAATATATCAACACTTTTGGAATCAAAATTCACAATTTTATAATTAAAATTGACACTTTTTAGGATGTCTTTAAAAATTTTAATTAGGAGAATGGTAAAAAACAAAAATGTTATGGGCCAACATGGTGTATAATGTGTTAAAAGGATGGAGAATTAGTAAACCATTTATTTGTACAATGTCCATATGAAAAAGAGGTATGGAATGAAGCAATAAAATTGACACTTTTGGAATCAAAATTCAAAAAAAAAAAAATTGAAATTGAGACTTTTATGTGCCATAGATATTTCACAGTGGGCTCCTAATCTGAAAATGAAAAAGGTTTATGTGTACAAATTTTGCAAAGGAAGTAGTTATGTGATTTAGGCAATTGGATAAAGTTGCAAACACATAAACTTAATGAGTTTTTTTACTTAATATGAGCAACATAAACAAACATAAACAACCACCATAAACAAGAACATAACACAACAAAATGATAAAGGAGTTCACCCCTCTCTTGGGATACATCTCCTGGTCCAGCTTCCAATGGATCATTTTCATTAATTCTCAAAGTGTCAAAATAAATGCTTTAAAATTCTCAGAATGCAAAACAGATTGCTTCAATGGCTCTAGAATGTCCAAAAACCCCTAGCTGGGCTCTTCCTACACCTAGTTTGGCCAAAAAATGAGAAGAATACCCTTCCTAGAAGTTTCTCCCCAATAGCTTGTTGTACCTGCTCACCAAAATGCACTTTGTCAAAAATAAACTTGGCCTCTGTGTGTTTCCCATGCCAAAAACCTAGCACACGTTTTATTCTAGATCGTGGCTGCAATTGTCGCATTATTAGTGACTTACACCTTTCTCGGCGGAGGTAGTGGTCACATGGCTCCCCATGTGGCCAACCACCGACTGAAGTTATAGAACTTATTCGTTAGACTGTTGGAAAGTCATGTGCTAGTGGTCATATGTGGTAAGGTATATGTTTCTGTGGGTTGGGGCTAAGCCCCGACCCAGACTCCACCTAAGCTAAGTTTTAATGCAAATTCAAATGTTTGTTTTAGACTTATGGGTTAAGTAACAATAGTGGGCGGGATGGTAGCCCGACCCTTGCCAAGTCTCTTCCCACGCCCATGGAGGTCATGGGTTCAACCTTGCTAAAGTCCCAAAAAAAATTTAACCAACAAACCAATAACAAGGTGCCATGTGGTGGCCCCTGACAAGGCCACGTGGCACCTTCCCATTCACCCGTACACTGACACGTGTCAGCACCGGAGTGGTCCATGAACCCTGCCAAGTCAACACCTACCACTTCAGCATATTCCAACTCAACAGTATGGTCCCCCTACCAGGTTATCATTACGGTCTGCACAACCAGCCTGCATGGACTGTGTACAGTCAACATTTTTCTTGTTTGGAAAAGTGGACAGAATGTGATATCTCTCGCATACGACATTCGTTTGAGCCCATTCAAGTTGCATTGGGATTGTGAGGAAGACATCTACACATTGAATCCATTTTCGAGGAATTCTGAGCACTTTGATTTTTCAGCATATTTTGATCCCCTGGATCACTCCTCCCCATTGAGAAGTTTTGGACCTCCAAAAGACTACTTTCAGTCAATCTAAAGATGAGATTATAGTTCCCTCACCTCCCCAACCTCAATCCATCTAGATTTTCTTGGATTTGTGCCTTTAATACCAACACGAAGGTATTCCACATTCCCTCGTTTTGAAGTTCTCATCCTCATGTCAAGGATTGTATCCTCATGCAATTCTAAAAGATATTCTGAAAATAAGTCATCTATGGAAGGAATATGAACATACTCTCCTTGATCATCAATCAAAGGAGGCTCATACAATCTCAAATTCTGAACATTAACAATTGCATACACTTGCATATAAGGAGGCAAATCCAAACATAAGGCATTGTTACCAATCTTTTCAAGAATCTTGAAAGGTCCAAATCTAATTGGTTTCAGTTTTTTACCTTCTCCTTTAAGCCTATCTTTGCTAATGTAAATCCAAACCTCATCTCCAAATTGGAAACTATGATCAACGCAGTGCTTTTCATGTCTTTTCTTGTACTTGGCTTGTCTCTTTTCCAACTGTTCTTGTACCATTTGATGCACCAACTGAATTTATTCAATGAACTTCTTTTCTTTATCAATGTCATAATGACCATCAATAGAAATATCCTTCCCAAAGATAAAATCTAAAGGAGATTTTGACAAATAACCAAAGCATGCCTCAAATGGAGATGTTTGAGGTGATGAATGCTTAGCCCAATTATAAGCATGTTGAATGTAGTTTAGGTGCTCATCCAAAATCTTAGGATGTTTGCTGCAATAACCATGAAGAAGATGTACTACTTTTCTATTCAGCACTTCTGTTTGACCATTAGTTTGTGGATGAAATGTTGTGCCCTTGTCTAGCTTGGTATCCATGAGTGCCCATAAGCTTGACCAAAAGTTCCCAATAAATCGAGAATACCGATCAAAAATAATGAATTTGGGCAACCCAAAATGTACCCAAACATGCTAAAAGAATATTTGTATCATTTGTTCAGTTGTAACCTGCTTCTTACAAGGCATCAAAATACACATTTTTCTGAAATAGTCAACCACAACATAAAGAGAATCATGATTATCTTTAGACATAGTTAGACCTCCTACAAAGTCCATGGAAATGATTTCCCAAGGACGAGAAGGAACCAGAAGTGGAGTGTACAAACCCAAATTTCTATTGCTAGGCTTACTTGTAGCACATAAAGAACATCCTTTTACATATCTTGAAACTCTTTCATTCATTTTAGGCTAATAAAAATACCTTTGCAAATTAGACACCATCTTGCCTATACCAAAGTGTCCAACAATAAGAGAAGAATGTGCTTCCCTTATGATGTTGACTCTTTCACCCTATGGAATACATAGCTTGCCAAGATGATACAAAATCTTATCATGCACATGGTAATCCAATTCCTCAACTTGGTTATAATGAATCAAAGTCGCATAAACCTCTTTAAAATTGCCATCTAAAGCATAATGTTCAACATAGCTCTCATGCATGGTAGAATTATGCTTAAGAATAACCGAAGCACTAACAAAAGTCTTATAAAGCATATCAACAACTTTGTTATAAATGCCTTTTTATACATGATAACCAAGTGGAATTGTTGTAGAAAACCCATCCATATGAAGTGCCTTGCTTGTTGTAGCTTTGTTTGTGATTGTAAGTATTGCAATGGTTGATGATCTATGTGAATGATAGTTTATTTTCCCAACAAATAATTTTTCCATTTTTTCACACCTTGCACCAATGCATACAACTCCTTATCATATGTAGGATAATTAATCACAACACTATTAAAATTTTAAGAATGAAAACAAATGGGCTTACCATGTTGCAACAAGATTACTCCCATTGCATAGTTACTTACATATGCTTGTATCTCAAATGGCTATCTCAAATTATGAAGTGCGAGAACTGGAGTTCAACTAATATTCTCCTTTAATACATCAAAAGATTTTTTTTTCTTGCCTCCCCATTGGAAAACTTGTCAGATGTTTTTCACTGCATGTAATGGAGCTGCAATTGAAGAGAAGTTAGCAATAAACTTTCTCCAATATTGGGCTACTCCCAAAAATCTTCTTACAGCTGTCACATTGTTGGGCTTGGGCCAATCCAAATTTATAACTTTGACCTTGGAAGGATTTATTTTCAGTTCTCCTCCTCCAACAATATGTCCCAAGTAAATAAGTGAGGTCTTTCCAAAATCACATTTAGACATCTTTAAAAACAACTTTTATTTCTTCAAGACATCTAAAAATTTCTTTACATGCATAACATGCTCTTCACGAGATTTGTTAAATATCAATATGTCATCCAAGTAGACAATGACACAATCATCAAGAAAAGGCCTTAAAACATCATTCATAACTCCCATGAATGTAGCAGGAGCATTACAAATTCCAAATGGAATAACCATCCATTTAAAAAAACCTTGTTTTGTTTTGAAAGTTGTATTCCATGTGTTTCCTTCAACAATCTTAATCTGATGATATCCACTTCTCAAATCCAACTTAGTAAAATACTTAGCATCTTTCAATTGATAAAGTAAATCATCAATTATAGGAAGAGGGTAATGATTCTTTACCATAATCTTGTTTAAGGCTCTGAAATATACACACATGCACCATGTACCATCTTTCTTTGGTACTAAAACAGTTGGTGACCCACATGGTGATGTGCTTGGCATGATAACCCCTTTGTCAAGCAACTCTTGGAATTTATTTTTTTTAATTTCAGCATTCTCCATGACTGACATCCTGTACATACCAATGTTTGGAAGAGGACAATCTTGCTGCAATTGTATCTCATGTTGGATACCCCTTTTAGGAGGCAATCCTTTTGGTTCCTGAAACATCTCATCATATTGGTTAACAACCTCATATAAATCAGATTTTAACTTTGCATCACAACCTTGGAAAGCTTCTTTTCCAACATTGTTTTGGGTTTGATCATCAAGAGTACAAAGTTCTTACTAACATTGACTATTCTCTTCATTTGGCTAGCATTTACAAGTGACAAATTCATCTTCTTTGTATGTGCTCTAACAATGTACTCAACTCCATTTTTAAACAAATTATATTTGTTCTTGTGACAATGAAAGATGGCTCTCCTATCATATAAATATGGGATTCCCAACACAATACCACAAATATACAATTGAAT
The DNA here is from genome assembly GCA_010110895.2 of Picea sitchensis. NCBI lineage: Eukaryota > Viridiplantae > Streptophyta > Pinopsida > Pinales > Pinaceae > Picea > Picea sitchensis. Next base: position 22,860 of record SNQJ01S0075977.1, on the reverse strand, counting down.
AACATCAAGCTCTACCTCATCTATAAAGTTTGCAGTGATGGAAAATCTAAGTTTACATCTTCTTGTCACATGCAATTTGGAATTCACATATCCATCCTACAGGATATGGTTTAGGATGAAGAGTAGTTTCCAAATGCAGTTTCTTAACTGTGTCTTTAGATATGAGGTTTGCTTGAGATCCAGTATCAAATAGAGTATATATCTTGGTATACTTTGAAATTACCCTTATGTGGAAAAGCTCTATTCTTTGTTTTTTTTGTTGAGTTTCATTGAGGCTACTACTTGAAGAACTAGTACTTGCAATAGAATCCTTACCTTGAAAATGTTGATTATTTGGGTTGGTTGTCATTGATATCAACCATTGAAGAAAGTTCGGTAGAAAATTCCGATAGCACAAAGGTTTGGGTAATGGACCCAAGTTTGTTTGATATGAGTTTTCATATATTTGAAGGTAAGACTATTCTATATGGATAGTACATGTCATGCCATTTTCGGTGGTATGTGGAATGTCACATAACTCCTCACGGTTAGAGAGTTATGGCCATGTGAAGTTGGAGAACCCTCATGAGTCATCTAGAAGCCCCAAAAGGTCAAAGTAGTCAAAGTGGTTGCAAAGAAGAAATTATTTAAATAATAAAGTGAAGTGATGAGTGTACTATAAGTCAAAGTGGATACAAAAGAAATTAATTAAATAATAAAATTAATGGATAAATTAGTAAGTGGACAAGTGGTTAGAAGTGGGTTAGCCCTAAAATAAGGAAAGTGGTTTAAGATGGTTAGAAGGTAACCCCTTGAGGAAGCTACATAAAATTATAAATAAGAGGCAAGGGTCTCTCATTTTAATTACACTTGAGCATATTGAATATCTACAAGTGACTGAGTTAACCAAAATATATCTAAGGATAATTTCAGACAGAAGGTGAAGTAAAGAAGGCCGAAATTCAAGGACGGTAAATTCTTTTGATAATGCTTTTTAAGATATGTTATTTATAGGTCATCTCACCATTTTCGCAATAACGTTTTTTCTAGAATGATTCAGATAGTGAAATCTGGATTCTGTTGAGGAAACATGCCCAAGTAGTTGTGATAAAAATTTCATCTTGTGGGTCGTTGTATTTTTGGAGTTACACTCCATGGAAAATAGGGTTTGTGGCTAGTCCTGAAACTAGTCTAAAACATGTGTTTTGGGTAAAAACGTCATAACATATTTATAACAGATACGAATTTAGTAATATTAAATATATTGATTAGAGAGTATAGTCTGTAGTATTTTGTGTACCATTTTCAGATCCATACAACAAATATTCCATGTGGGGCATGCTCTACAAGTTCGCTCTCTAGAATAAGCCATAATTCAACAAGATATGTCATTTTTGCTATAACTCCTTTTATGAGAGGTTCCAAGTAGTGAAACTTGGAGGAATTGCATAAGAGACGCTGAAGAACATTGTGTACTATTTTAAGATCTTTATTCATTACACGTACATACTTATAATTATTTCAAGTTAGGGTTGTTGACTAATCCAAAATTAGTAACGTGAGACTAAAGTAAAGTTTGATGAAAATGTTAGTCTCTTGTTGTTAAAGTTAATGAAGGTTTGTAGGTATGTGATCATATACACCAGTTCTATTACAGAGTTACAAATCAGATTTGGATGATGAAATTGATGAGGGATTTTGGTTGAGGTACATGTTGGGTACATGGTTGAGACAAGTAATTGATGAGTTGGTACATACATGAGGTGTATAGTTGATGATGTTGGTACATCTTGATGAGTCATGTTTTATGTGTATCTGATGCATGATTGGTACATATTTGGTGCATGGTTGATGCACTCGTTGATGGGACAGGTTGAGGTACAGATTGGTGCATG
>SNQJ01S0075977.1:9468-20951 GCA_010110895.2 Picea sitchensis | reverse complement strand
CTTGATGAGTCATAGTTTATGTGTATTTCATGCATGATTGGTACATATTTGGTGCATGGTTGATGCACTCATTGATGGTACAGGTTGAGGTACAGGTTGGTGCATGGTTGATGCACTTGTTTATCGTACAGGTTGATCACAGGTTGTTTGGTATAGGTTGCTACAGGTTGTTTGGTGTAGGTTGATTGGTATAGGTTTCCAACAATAATCTCCTAGTGATAGTGTGACAGTGGTTCCATCATTCTACTTATATTTCAGGGTGGTTGGACGGGGCAAGGACAGGTGGTTGTAGCCACCTTCTGGTTGTAGCTGGAGAACATAGGGGGTTGTATCCTTCTTCTGGTTGTAGCCATAGAATTGGGGAGTTGGAGCTTCCCTCAGGTTGTAGTCTGAGAAACTAGGGGATTGGAGCCTCCTTCCAGTTGCAGTTGGAAAACAAAGGAAGTTGGTGCTTCCAATGAATGCAATTCTTAAATACATATATAAGAAAAAACACTCTGTGATTTTCTCCCACTTTGGGTTTCCACATAAAAACATTGGTGTACTGTGTATGTGTATGATTGCTCATTTTTTCATTGTTTATTTACTCTGCAACTATTGGATGATAATTCTACATTGATATAACACTTGCATTTTATGGTTAAAAATGATTAGATTTCTCTATTACTAATTCACCCCCCCTCTCAGTAATCCAACAATTGGGATCAGAGCAGGTTCCTTCAGAAATTAGTTTAACCACTGAAAGGTAGATCATGGAGAGCAACAACATGTATAAAAACACAATACCATAGTTTTATGGACAAAAGTATGCATTCTGGAGCAGAAGGATGAAAACATATATACAGGCACAAGGATTTGAAATTTGACAATCAGTAGTAGATGGATACAAAGAACCAACAGTTCCACCAACAAGTGAAAAAAAAATGAAACTCAGTCAAAATAATTCCAAAGCCACAAATGCACTTCTGAATGATCTTGGTGAATCAATGTATACCAAAGTTGTACATTGTAAATCTGCAAAAGAGATTTGGGACAAACTTCAAAATATTTATGAAGGAGTTTCAAAAGTCAAAGCAGCAAAGCTTCAAACTTACAGAGGTCAATTCGAACAACTCAAGATGAAGGAAGATGAGAATATTGCAACTTACTTCTTACGAGTCGATGAAATAGTGAATGCAATCATAGGATTCAAAGAAGAAAATGAATAATCTGTAATTGTTCAAAAGGTACTAAGATCTCTTTCTATGAGATTTGATACTAAGATAGAAGCACTAGAAGAAAGAGAAGATCTAGACTCAATAAGCATGGACGAACTACATGGAATCTTCACAACGTATGAAATGAGAACTGAACAAGAAAATCTAGATATAAAATAAGCAGCTTTCAAATCATCCAAAAGGTCAAAGCAAAAGGGAAAGAAAAATAAACATAGCAGCAACAATTACTTCTCAGAAGATGATGAAGAAGAAGTGGCCAAATTTGTCAGAAGATTGAACAAGGGAACCAACGACAGATATAAGGTAAACTTCCATTGATTTGTTTTAATTGTGATGGTATTGGTCAATTTTCTAACAAATGTCCTCATAAAAAAAATAAGAGGAATGATGAAGATTACTCAAATAGAAAACAAACATATAAAGGGAAAAGAATAAAAAATAAAGCTTGCAAGAAACAATTATGCACCAAAGAAGACATCTCCTCATCAGATGAAGATGGAGTCAGTGACAGTGAGATAAAAAGAGTTATATTCATGGAAATAGTAGACTCTGATAAAGAAAACACCGAATAAGAATATGAAGAGGAAGAATTTGACTACCGAGAAGAATTGTTGAGTTGCATAAAAGTTATAAGAAAAGAAAAGAAGAAAAACAAGAAGCTACAAGCATAACTAGACAAGAAAGAAGACACTCAGGAACTAGAACAAATGATCATGAAATTGAAGGTTCAAATAGAAGAAAATAAAATAATTGAAGAAGAACTCAAAGAACGGTTAGAAGAAAGAGACACGATCATTGGAAATTTGGAAGTAGAGATTGTCACATTGAGAAAAGATCTTCAAAATAAAAATATGCAGAACAACTCAAAAGTTTTGGATGAAATTATCAGCAGTCAAAAGCCTTATCATGACAAGTCCGAACTTGGATACAATCAGAAAAAAAAGGGATCAAGCTCCAAATCAATAGAACAAGAAACATACCCAAAAAGCTATGCAGAAACAATCAAAGGGGATATGAAGATCTACAAGGAATATTACATAGACACTCCTCCACCGAGAAGATTTAGACTTCAGAATCAACGACCGATAGAAAAAAAATAGGCCTCGGGAAGAATAAGGATTCATAAGAGTAAATCATTTCAGAAGATCTTCAACTCCCAGGTATCAAACTATCTTTTTTGGTTTATGTTATGCATGCAATAATTTTGGACATTAAGATGTAAATTGCAGAGCTAATAACAGGAACATAAACAACTTTGAAATTCATACACAAAATGGCTATCTAAGAAGGCCTAGTGAAACACAGAGAAGAAGCTACAACAAGTTTGAATCATTGAGCATTGAAGTGGAATGCTACAATTGCAACAACTTTAGACACATGGCCAAAGATTGTAGAATGACAGTCACTCCTAGAGAACCATAACAAAACAACAACAGTCACATACATGAACCTCATAAGAGAACATGGATAAGAAAGAAGAATCAGTATAGCAATGAAGAATGCACACTCGATCTATAAGATAAGAAGAAGAAACATGGTTGGTATGTTGATAGTGGCTGTTCAAAACACATAACATGGGATAAAGACAAGTTTCTTACATTAAGAAAGGAAAGAGAAGGATTAGTCTCCTTTGAAAACGATGATTCAGCTAAAATCATTGGAAAAGACACAGTCAGAATTGGAAACAAGAATACCAAGGAAAAAAATGTTCTACTAGTAGAAGATATGAAACATAATCTTCTAAGTGTGATTCAAATGTGTGACCAAGGTCATAAAATTACTTTTGATTCACAAAAGTGCGAGATAAGAAAAGAAGGTTCATGAAAATTGATTGCAGCAGCTGCAAGAACTTCAAGCAACATATATGTATTAAGTGAAATTGGAAATGAAAAGTGTTGTCTAGGAAAGAAAGATGAAGGTTGGCTATGGCATAGAAGAATGGGTCACATACACTTTGATAACCTTGTCAAAGTCAACAAAAAGAAAGTAGTTAGAGAAATGCCCCATATCATGAAACCAACCAACACTTTATGCAAGCATTGTCAACAAGGAAAAAAAAAAAAGACCAGGTTCAAATCAAAGGAATATTCAAAGACAAGACCACTGGAAATTGTGCATATTTATCAAGTTGGACCAACTACAAAAAAGGGTTTAAAAGGTGAGAAATGATTTATGCTATTAGTTGATGATTATACAAGAATGACTGCAGTTTTCTTTCTCAGGAATAAGTTAGAAGATTTTGAAAACTTCAAGGTCTACAAGGAAATGGTTGAAAATGAAATGGATTCAAAAATCAAATGTTTGAGATTTGATAATGGAAGAGAGTTCACTTCAAAGGAATTTATATACTATTGCAGCAGATGTGGAATAAAAAGGCAATTATTTGTTGCTAGGACACCTCAACAAAATGGAGTTGTTGAAAGTAAGAACAAGACAGTACAGGAAATGGCTCGAACAATGCTAATGGTTTCCAAATGGATAGATATTTTTAGATACATGCAATGCATACAACAATTCACATTCAAAACAGATTAATGCTTAGAAACAACACTGACAAAACTCCTTACGAGCTATGGAAAGGAAGACCAGGAAATGTGAAGCACTTCAAAGTATTTGAAAGAAAATGCTACATCAAAAGAGAAGATGGCAGAATGAGAAATTTTGACTCTCATGTGGATAAAGGAGTACTTGTTGGTTACTCAAGTACACGAAAATCATACAAGTGTTACAATATGAGGTTGAACAAAGTTGTGGAAAACATCAATGTAACAATTGATGAGACAGGTAGAAGAGAATTAAAGGAAGAAGAAAATGAATCAATGGAATAGTTTTACGAAGAAGAAGCAGAAGATGAAGAAGAAGTATAAGGGGAAGATAAAGAGGATCAGACAGAAGTAGAAGAGCAAGTTCAACAAGTGCCTCCAAAGACACCTAGCAAATGAGTACAGAAGAAACATCCTTCAGATCAGATTATCGGAAACAAAGATGCAGGAGTTGAGACTAGAAGAATAATATGTTCACTAGAACAAATGCACCTAGAACTTTTATCTACAATTGAACCAAACAGTTTTGAAGAAGCCAGCAAGGATGAATTCTGGAATAAGTCCATGGATGAAGAATTGGATCAAATAGAGAAGAATGATACTTGGGAATTGGTTCCAAGACCAAAGAATAAGAATGTGATTGGCATAGAGTGGGTTTTCAGAAATAAATTGAATGAAGATGGGAAGGTTACAAGGAACAAAGCTAGATTGGTATGTAAAGGATACACATAGGTTGAATGAATCGACTTTGAAAAGACATTTTCCCCAGTTGCCAGAATGGAAGAAATTTGATTGCTTTTAGCTTATTCATGCTCCAAGAATATTAAAGTGTATCAGATGGATGTGAAATCAACTTTTATGAACGAGGAACTTGAAGAAGAAGTCTACATTGAACAACCAGAAGGATTTCAGTTGTCAGAGAATGCAAATTATGTGTGTAAATTGAAGAAGGCCCTGTATGGTCTAAAGAAGGCTCCTAGAGCATGGTACTCTAGACTGGATAAATATCTAAAACAGGCAAGGTTCATATTTAAAGGAAGTGCAGACAACAACCTCTACATCAAGGTAAATCAAAATAGTATTTTATTAATTGAAGTTTATGTTGATGATATTATTTTTGGAAGTATTGATGACAGGTTAAGCTAGAAATTTGCAAAGGACATGTAGAATGAATTTGAAATGTCATTACTTGGAGAACTATTCTTCTTTCTAGGTCCTCATATATGTTAAAGCAACCAAAGAAATTTTATTTCTCAAACTAAGTATATCAGATAAATGCTAAAGAAGTTCGGAATGGAAGATTGCAAACCAGTTACTACTCCTATGCAAACCAGTTGTAAGTTTATCAAAGATGATGATTCAAAGTCTACAGACTAGAGGCAATATAGGTCAATGATTGGTAGCTTACTATATGTGACAACATCCAAACCAGATGTAACGCAGGCAATTGGACAGGTGGCACGATTTCAAACAACACCAAAGGAATCACATGTCTTAGCAGTGAAAAGGATTTTCAGATATATCAAAGAAACTAAAGAGTTTGGATTATGGTATCCAAAATGAAATGATCTATCACTTATTGCCTACATAGATGCAGATTGGGAAAGTTGCATTGATGATCGAAGAAGCACCAGTGGAGTAGCTTTTTACTTGGGTGAGTGTTTAGTATATTGGCTAAGAAAGAAACAATCATCAATATCATTATCTACAGCCGAAGCATAATATATTGCAACATCAAGATGTTGTACATAGGTTCTATGGACGAAACAAACTTTGACATATATACAAGTTGAATATGATGAGCCCATTCCAATATATTGTGATAATACAAGCGCCATCAGTATCTCAAAGAACCTGGTGATGCACTTCAAGACAAAGCACATTCCAATCATGTATCACTTTCTATGGGAATAGGTTGCAAAGAAGAACATCAGAGTTGAATATGTGGGCACAAAATAACAAGTGGTAGACATATTTACAAAACCAATTCCAAGAGAATCCTTTGAGTATCTTCTCCAGAGACTCGAAGTAATTTCTACTCCAAAATGAATGCTTTTGAATGCTTATCTTGTATGTCTTAGATTTACACGAGGAAGCACCATAAAGAGGACAGTTCATTTTGGGAGATCATTTTCAAGAAGAGTTCATTCAGGGGGAGCAACCCTGGATGGAAATATACCTTTTCCATTGATGACAAAGGGGGAAAGATTTATCATATGCAAAGGTAAATGCTTGGAGAAAGAACATAGAGGCATGGTCCCATGGGGAGCGATGGTCACAGGGGGAGCATGAGTGATATGACTTTAGTATTGCATCAGAGTGTTTCCATCAATGACAAAAGGAGATATTGTTGATTATTTTGGTTAGTTGTCATTGATGTCAACTCTTGAAGAAAGTTCGGTCACAAATTTCGGTAGCACAAAGGTTTGGGTAATGGACCCAAGTTTGTTTGATGTATAATGGTATGAGTTTTAATATATTTGAAGGTAAGACTATTCGATATAGATAGTAAATGTCATGTCATTTTCTATGGTATATGGAACATCACATAACTTCTCACGGTTAGAGATTTATGTCCATGTGAAGTTGGCGAACCCTCATGAATCATCTAGAAGCCCCGAAAGGTCAAAGTAGTCAAAGTGGTTACAAAGAAGAAATTATTTAAATAATAAAGTGAATTGATGAGTGTACTATAAGTCAAAGTGGATACAAAAGAAATTATTTAAATAATAAAATTAATGGACAAATTACTAAGTGGACAAGTGGTTAGAAGTGGGTTAGTCCTAAAATAAGGAACGTGGTTTAAGATGGTTAGAAAGTAACCCCTTGAGGAAGCTACATAAAAGTATAAATAAGAGGCAATGATCTCTCATTTTAATTACACTTGATCATATTGAATATCTACAAGTGACTGAGGTAACCAAAGGATATCTAAGGATAATTTCAGAGGGAAGGTGAAGTAAAGAAGGCCAAAACTCAAGGGAGGATAAATTATTTTGATGATGCTTTCTAAGGTATGTTATTTACAAGTCATCTCACCATTTTCACAATAACTATTTTTCTAGAATGATTCTGACCGCGAAATCTGGAGGTCGTTGAGGAAACATATCCAAGTAGTTGTGATAAAAAAATCGATCTTGTGGGTCATTTTATTTTTGGAGTTACACTCTGTGGAAATAAGGGTTTATGGCTAGTCCTGAAACTTGTCTAAAACGGGTGTTTCGGGTAAAAACGTCATAACTTCTTCATAACATATCCAAATTTAGTAAGACCAAATGTATTGGTTAGAGTAAAGTCTATAGTATTCTATGTAACATTTTTAGATCCATACAACAAATATTTCATGTGGGGCATGCTCTACAAGTTCGCTCTCTAGAATACGTCAAAATTCAACAAGGTATGCCATTTTTGCTATAATTCATTTTCTGGGAGGTTTCAAGTAGTGAAACCTGAAGGAATTGCATAAAATACATTGAAGAACATTAGATACTATTTTCAGATATTTATTCATTACAGGTACATAGTTATGATTATTTCCAGTTAGGAATGCTGACTAATCCAAAATTAGTCATGTGAGACTAAAATAAAGTTTGATGAAAATGTTAGTCTATTGTTGTTAAATTTAAGGAAGGTTTGTAGGTATGTGATCATATACACCAGGTCTATTACAGAGTTACAAACCATATTTGGATGATGAAATTGATGAGGGATTTTGGTTGAGGTACATGTTGGGTACATGGTTGAGACAAGTAGTTGATGAGTTGGCACATACACGAGGTGTATAGTTGATGATGTTGGTACATCTTGATGATTCATAGTTTATGTGTATTTGATGCATGATTGGCACATATTTGGTGCATGGTTGATGCACTCGTTAATGGTACAGGTTGAGGTACAGGTTGGTGCATAGTTGATGCACTTGTTTATCATACAGGTTGATCACAGGTTGTTTGGTACAGGTTGTTTGGTGCAGGTTGATTGGTACAGGTTTACATCAGTATATCTCACAATGATAGTGTGATAGTGGTTCCATCATTCTACTTATATTTCAGAGCAGTTGGACGGGGCAAGGACATGTGGTTGTAGCCGGAGAACATAAGGGGTTGTAGCCTCCTTCTGGTTGTAGCCAGAGAATTGGGGAGTTGGAGCTTCCTTCAGGTTGTATCCTGAGAAACTAGGGGGTTGGAGCCTCCTTCCAGTTGCAGCTGGAAAAAAAAGGAATTTGGTGCTTCCAATGAATGTAATTCTTAAAGACATATAAGAAAAAACATTATGTGGTTTTCTCTCTCTTTGGGTTTCCACGTAAAAACGCTAGTGTATTGTATATGTGTATGATTTCTCATTTGTTCATTGTTTATTTACTATGCAAATATTGGATGATAATGCTACATTAATATAACACTTGCATTTTATGGTTAAAAATGATTAAATTTCTCTATTACTAATTCACCCCCCCTCTCAGTAATCCAACAGAAAACCCATGGCTATATTTTTTGTTTCATCTTCCGAATTAGAACCTAAATCATGTTGTGCAGTTGCAGCAGTCTTTGGTTTCCCTTTGTTGTTAAAATTTTCGAGTCTCATTTCAGAATCAAGTTTTCAACAATGGTCTTCATCATGGCCATCTTTTGAACAATGTTTACATGAGATTTTATCTCCCTCTTTCTTGACTAAAGCATTTTTTCTTCCATTTCCTTTGAATTTCCTCCTTCCCTTGTCTCCCTTAACAAATGTATTTTTGCTTCCCTCTTGAGGTTCATTCCTCCCTCTTGCTTCCAAATGAGTTGCATGTACACAAACTTCATATAGATTTGTAGGGTTAAACATAAGTATTGTGTGTCTCAAGTAGCTATGCAATCCTCTAATGTATTTGAGTAAAGTTTCTTGAGAAGATAAATCTATACCCAAAATCAAATCTCTTCTTCTAAATTCTTGAGTGTAACTTTGCACATTTTTCCCTTTAGTTTTCCTAAAGTTTTGCCAATCCATAATATATTTTTGCATGTATGCTAATGGATACAATTGTATTTTAAGTGCAACAATAAAATCATTCCAAGAGGATAAAATTTTACCATGTTTCTTCATGTCCTCTTGAGTTTTGGCTCCCCACCAAATGAGTGTTGCATTTTCCAATCTAAGAGAAGCAAGATGAATCTTAGTTTCATCATATTTGATTCTTTGTATCCTACAATAAACTTAAATCTGATGAATCCAGTTATCCAATTTCTCAACATTTACCTCTCCATTGTACATAGGCAATTCAAACTTAATATCAAGCTTAAGCAAAGGAGTTTGTGGAGGAATTTTACCATGTTCTTTTGGAGAATTCGGAGGTGGTTTTGAAATGGTAGAAGAAGTGGAATATGGAGGTGAAGGAGGTGGAGTATCACCATTCCCTCCATTTCCTTTTGGATTTTTATTACCATTATCCCCATTACCTTTTGGAGGATTTGAACTTTCACCTTGCAACCTTGCATTCCTTTATTCAAATAAAACTTTCACCATTTATGTCACATCATAGAAATATTTTCTAAAAGTTTCATCTTCTGAAGTAGGAATTTCATGACTCTCCTCATGAGCCATACTTGGTGAAAGCCTCTTTGAAGCTTGTGGTGACTGTATTGTTATCCTCCTTGAAAGTTGAGAACTTGGCTCTACAAGTTTCCCTTCTCCTCTTATGAGCTTCAACCTTGTAAGCATAAGAAAATAAAACACTTGGAAACAATCAAACCTTAAAAAAACTTTACTCTGATACCAACTTGATATGAAAATGAAAAAGGTTTATGTGTACAAATTTTGCAAGGGAAATAGTTATGTAATTTAGGCAATTGGATCAAGTTGCAAACACATAAACTTAATGAGTTTTTTTACTGAATATGAGCAGCATAAACATAAATAAACAACCATCATAAACAAGCACATAACACAACAAAATGATAAAGGAGGTCACCCCTCTCTTGGGCTACATCACCTGGTCCAGCTTCCAATGGATCATTTTCGTTAATGCTCAAAGTGTCAAAATCAGTGCTTTACAATGCTCATAATGCAAAATAGATGGCTCCAATGGCTCTAGAATGTCCAAAAACTCCTAGCTAGGCTCTTCCTGCACCTGGTTTGGCCAAAAAATGAAAAGAATACCATTCCTGGAAGTTTCTCCCCAATAGCTTGATGTACCTGCTCGCCAAAACGCACTCTATCAAAACTAAACCTGGCCTCTGTGTGTTTCCCTTATTTAGTGACTGGCACCTTTCTCAACAGAGGTAGTGGTCGCATGGTCCCCGGTGTGGCCAGGCACCACCTAAAGTTATAACACCCATTCATTAGACCATTGGAAAGTCCTGCGCTGGTGGTCATATGTGGTAAGGTATATGTGTCTGTGGGCTGGGACTAATCCCCAGCCCAGACTCCGCCTGATCTAAGGTTTAATGTGAATTCAATTTTTTTTTTTAGATTTATGGGTTAAGTAACAATAGTGGGAGGGTTGGTAGCCTTAGTAGATGGTGTTATTTTTTATTTGTAGAATGATATTATTCCTAGAGATATTAATAGAGATGGGGAAGATTTTATGAAAGGTACTACATTTAGTGAATTTTTTTCTAAGCCATCAATAGTCCCTTATAATGACATGGAAATGGGTCCTAGTTCTGATATGAAGTTATTCTCTTCATATGAAAAAGAATTTCAATCATGTTGGAAACAATGAGTTCGCAAACCCTTTATGTATTATTGGTGATGCATTAAATGATTTGTGTATATGATGGATAATTTGTAGGATTAGTATAATCGCAAGTATAGGTCATTTTAGGTTCCCTATACAATCTATAGGTTCTTCCCTCAAATTGTAAATAAGGTTCGGTAAACTTTATAATTCATAAAAATATAGTTCCTTATTTGAATGGACCATGAAAGTAAACTAAACCAAATGCTTCCAGAATCCTAGATATTCATAAATACGTGTACTTTCAATGAAAATATAAAATTATGGAATGCATGTCACTCGTTTAAAAAAATCGTAATGGCATGCCATCTTCAATTATCCGTTCATGATCGGTTTTGGACATTTTCCATTTTCTAACTTTTGTTTTTTTTCTTGATTGAACTTCTAGTAACTTAATGCGCATTGCACATACCAAATGACTATATTGACAACTTATGGTATACTGTTGATAGTCTTGAAAGTGAACATGACTATCGGTTTGATGGGTTTCTTAAAAAAAATAGCCTTTCAATACGATGGATCCTCTTTCATATAGAAAACCGTTATCATCAAAATCTTCTAATAACCTAATCTTTTGTTCTGTGCATCGCATCAGATAATATTTCACGTTTTCAATATTGTCTATAGGTGCAAGCACGACAAAGACATTTCCTGCAAATAATTCGATATGTTCCAACAAGTAGTTCATGTTAGATTACCACACATGCATGTTCCATTAAACTTGAATCTACAATATATATAAATTTTATATATCCAACTTACAAGTACATCTACAAGTTTTTTAAATATTTAAACATAAAAATTGTTAATGTTTATGCCATTATTATAGTTCTTTGCATTTCAATAGATAAGAGCAACATAAAAACAAGATCATTGATAAATACACATTCACAAGAGACACAACATTTATCCTGGGAAACCCTCTAGGGGAAGAAAACCCAGCAAAAACTTCCTTATCATAAATTGCCAATACAATGTTCAAGAGATAACTCAAACCAATACAGA
>SNQJ01S0075976.1:38230-56950 GCA_010110895.2 Picea sitchensis | reverse complement strand
TTCTTTATATGATAAGTAATAGTTACATTATTTACATTATCATACATATGAGAACCAACTCATAGTGAGGCTACAACCTCAGTTTTGCAAGTTGCTACTTGTTGAGAGCACCAACTCTCTGTTTTCTCTAGCACCCACTAGAAGGAAGCACCAACTCCCTGGTTTCTCTAGCACCAACTAGAAGTAAGCACCAACTCCCTAAGTGTTTCCAACACCAACTAGATGGAAGCACCAACTTCCAATCATACAGGAACCAACCTATATAACAGAGAACAAGAGTTCTCCCTTGCACCACCCTACCACCCTGGTTTCTCTGGCTGCAACCAGATGGAAGCTACAACTCTCTGTGTTCAAGCACCCACTTGAACCTATGAGGACAACAGTCTTCCCTAGCACCTCCCAACTGCCCTGGATTATCAATGTGAAATAATGAAACCTATTACAGTGATATGGTGTTCAATAAAAGCTTACCAATCTCATCACTATTCTGCAAGATTTTGCTACTCAGACTTCCTCGCTGTCTTCTAGCATGCATCCGCTGCCCATTCTGTTCTTCTGCTTTTATGCTCTATGTGCCATGTCCATTCGTTCCACAGTTATTCTTTTGTTCTTTTCCGCTACTGCACTCTGATCCTTCTTCATGCATGAATCACCTTCAACAACATCATCCACAGCAAATCCAGCAACAACATAAACCACATCTCTTCTTTGTACTATGCATTTATAGTTGTTTTGTGCACCTTATGCATGCAATGCGTGCAATTCCTCTGCATACTCACACTGTGCCGATATCCTCCACAACTCGAGTGCTCTGTCTGATCATCATCGTGACTCTTCAGCTTCTCTGGACGTTTTTCCACTCATTCAGCATCACTGTATGTTATGCAAAGATTCCTCAGCCTCTCTGTCAGTTGAGACTCTTCGTCTTCTCTGTGACGGTCGAGATCACCTTCTCTGTTCTAGTTACAAGCTTCAATGCTCATCCATTTTTCAATCACCTCCATGAGCATCTTCATCCCTCTTGAAGATTCCCAGAGACTCTTCATCTCCTCTGTCAATCACCCCGAAGTGTCTTCGAGTCCTCTGGCATAAACCATCAATGGTTTCTAGCAGTTACACTGTGACGTGCAACAGTAGCCCTCTGATCTCCTTCAATTTCATCTGCACCATTTGATTAGCTGTGATTTATGTGTTTCTCACTTTCACAATTCGGAGATTCTACGATGAGACATCTTGACTCTTCATGTTGCGAGCTCTGAAAAGGAGCTTGGATACTCTAGCTCCCTCCTCTACGTGACCACCAGTTATAGCGATATTTCACCTTTTTGGTATTTTAGCATTTGTATGATCCCGTGTTTTGACACTCCCAGACGCGATCCCCGAAATTTTGAGGCAGAGCTTATCTGCACTAGGTCCTTCCTCCACGTGACCACACGCAGTGACCAAAAGCTATGCTATAAGGCACTGCGAACTTATGGTCTTCATTGACCCTAATCGACGGTCCGCAATCTCGATGAATCAACGGTCCATATATTTTCGCAATCTCGCATCTCGTTGTTCCTTAGATGGAGGCTCTCGTCACTCCAAGTCGCGATAGGCAAAACTCTGAGATGGAGTTTAGATCAACGGTCCAGAACTCTTGGTGATCTGACGATCTAGATCTTATTGTGAGTTTTCTTTTTGCGATTCCTATGATGGAGGTTCTCGTCACTCCAAGTCGCGATACGCAAAGCTCCAAGATGGATCTTAAATCAACGATCCACGATTTCGATGAATCTACAGTTGCGATTAAATCGCGATTTCGCATATCGCGATTTCAATGGTCATATTTCTTGCCTCTTCAAGTCGTAAGTCGCGAAACTCTGAAATGGTGTTGACGGTCCAGATCACACCTTGATCTGACGGCTACGATTAAATCACAATTTCGCAAATCACAATTTCAATGGTCATATTTATTGCCTCTTCATGTCGCGAGTCACGAAACTCCGAAATGGAGTCGACGGTCCAGATCACACCTTGATCTGACGGCTGTGATTAAATCGCGATTTCGCATATCGCAATTTTGGCATTCCTGTGGTGAATGTTCTTTTACATATCCAACTCCTGATCTACAAAACTCTGAAATGGAGTTGGATCGACGGTCCAGATCGCACCTTGCTCTGACAGCTAAGATTAAATCGCGATTTCGAGAGGTGAGAGGTTGGAGCATTTCTAAACTTTGACTTTCCAGTCAGCGAAATGTTGATCTGCATCCACGTGTCTTTCCTGTAGATGGGCAGTCCTCCTTCTTTCGAGATTTTGTATACCCACTTCTCCTTGCACTTTAATGAACGTGCAGGTTCTCCCTAATCCAACGATGGTCAGATCTTACGCTCAGATCTTACACCTAAGATCTGTCCTCCTCTTCTGCGTGTTCTTCTTGTCTACAATCAATTCTAACGGCCATCGGGAATTCAATATAGGATCCAATGATCACTGATGCTTCTCTTCTTGAGCTTACTCATCCTCCTTACTTGGAAGAATTTCTAAGTGTCAAGGGCCTTGACCTTTGATCCGCCTGAGATCCTGAGTATGCTATCTCTCTTGAGCTTTAGCAATGTTTTAACCTCATCCTTGGTGCACAACTATGCACTGTATTCGACTCTGCGCTAATTCCTCCTGAGCTTACTTTGTTCCTGTTTTTCCATCGATGCACACTCTGATCCTGCCATCAATGAAAAGCTCACTTTTCCTATTAAACCTGCCAACAATCCTCTGCACTATCTCTTCTGAACTTATCGAGCTTGCTATGCAGCATTTTCCTAAAATACTTCTTATGCCCATATGTTACATTCTTCCTGTACTCATGCCATCTTCATTGATGTACTTTCCATCAATGACAAGCATATGTTGCCTATTAAACATTTGCCAACAAGATCAGGCGACACGCATCTCTTTACATCGGATGGCCCAGATTGTATCGACGTTTTGGGACTTCAGACCATCGAAAATTCTCACCCCAACTTTCCCGAAACACTTTATCCGTGGTTCGGATCCTGCGCCACGTGCCGCTCTAGAATTGATTTCCCAAATTATTTCGTGACTTCGTGTTTCGTGAGTCCTCGTGACTTGGTCCTTTAACTACTCCATCCTGCAAGTCAGCGAAATGTTGATCCTGCACCACGCGTCCCTTCGATACCAATGACTAAGATCAGCGTCACGATTTCGGACATCTCTTCGACACAAAACCTAGTGCAGTTGCATGATCCCGATCGCCCGATGGTCATCGATCTGATCTATCTAATGGATTTTCGCCATTGAAAACTGATCTTTCTCGCTCGTTTTATTTGAGTTGACATCAGACTTCTTCAAATATTGCACTTGGTTCTCACGAATGCGCCTTGTTTGGCCTACTTGAATGACTAGTTGAGGGCTCAGGAAAACAAAAGATCAGAGGCAGAGGTGAAAGGGGAAATGATCAGCCAAAGAGAAAATAGGAATGTTGAAGGTCGATACTTCTTAGACAGGCTGACAGGAAAACAGGTCGATCCAATCTACAAAAGGGGGAAGGATAGGCAAGGACATAGACTTAGGTAGAAACCACAAACCTTTAAGGTTTTGAAAAATTTATGTGCTAACATTAGGCTCCATGGGGGAATAAAGTCCTCCATGTGAGGCTCTACGAACTCTTCTCATGGCCTAAGTGCCTTAGTGTTGGGTTTTGGAGTCTCCTATCAAAAACAAAAAAAAATAAACAGAAAATGGTATTTACAATGGTGGGACGTCGACTGCGGCCTTAAACAAAAAACATTTTTAGGAAGTGCCCATTTGCAGGGACACCAAAAGCTTCGTCTCCCTCCAAATTTTTTAATCTGTAAGTGTTATTTGGTAACACTTTGGAAATATTGAAGGGACCTATCCAAAGGGCTTCAAATTTACCATGCTTGCCCTTGTCCTGTCTAGGTGCATCCCATTTGAGGACCAAATTTCCCAGCTAGAAATTCCCTTTATTGCTCTTCCTGTCAAAGGCCTGCTTGATTTTCTATTGATGGCGATGCACTCTATCCAGAAGCTTCTCTCTTTTCTGATGCACTTCTACCAGTTGATGTATCCTCCTCATCATGTCATCAGGCTCTTTTCAAAATTCTTGGAATAATTTCTCCACACGCAAGGCAAGCTGGGAAGGAAAAACTGCTTCAATCCTGTATACAAGTTGGAGAGGAGAGATGCCCAGGGACCTCTTTGTTGTCACTCTATCAGCCCACAAAGAAAAATTGAGCTTTGAATCCAATGATTTCTTGTTGTCCTCTAACAACCTTTTGATAATCCTTATAAGGCTTTTATTAGAGGAATATGTCACTCCATTCCCTTGTGGATAGTAACGGGTTGAGTGAATTAATGAAATTTCAAACTGCTCACAAAATCTTATCAATGGCTTAGCTATGAAGGATGTAGCATTATCCATGATGATCCTGCTTACACAACTGAATCTTACCCTAATATCCTCTAGGAAATCGATGATCACCTTATGAGAAGCACTCCTTGTGGGGATAGCTTATATCCACTTGGTAAAATAATCTGTTGCAGTTAGGATCCACCTGTGTTGACCACTTGAAGGAGGATTAATCTCCCCGATAAAATCCAGACCCCACTGTTGAAAGGGTATTGAAGCTAGTACAAGCTTCAATGGCAGAGACTTGAGTTACTGCTTTCCAGAGAATTTCTAAAATTTGATGCAAGCCCTGATTTTTGCACAGACATCAGTGAATAGAGTAGGTCAGTAGTACCCACCCCTGAGAATTTTGTAGGTAGTGGTTTTCCAAAAATGATGTCCTCCACAGAGGCTATCATGGAAATCAAATATAATTTTTTGGGCCTCTTGTGGGTCCAAACATCTCAGAAGTACTCCTAGAGGGTCTTACCAATACAAGACCTAGTCAATAAGGAAATATCTGATTGTTTTAAGCTTTAAATCTCTTTCCTTGCTTTTCCCCATTCCATCTGGAGGTTGTAACTCTTGCAGAAAATATATAATGTCTTTATATCAGGTGCATTCTACCAATGAAATTGACCCCCAAATGTTTACAATTAGATTCAGCCAATAAATTGGCTAAACCCTGGCCTTTAACTAGCTTGGTGGGTTTTATTTCCAGCTCAAATTCAAGGATTTTGGAAATCCACTTGCTCCTCCTCCCGTCTATGTTAGGTTGAATGGGAATGTCCTTCACAGAAGCTGAAGGAACATATGCAATGATTTTTGAATGAAAAACATGGACTCTGAAAGATTTGAGAGATTTCACCAAGGCATAGGCCTGCTTCTCCATGATGTCATATTTCACCTCATCATCTCTCAATGCTCGACTGAAAAAGGAAATGGGATGCTCCAACCCTTCAACATTTTTCTGCAACAGAACAATTTTCTACAGTGTCAAATGAAGCAAATGAAAAAATGAGGAAATCCTTTGAGTAATCGGGACTGATAAGAACAGGTGCTTTGGTCAAGGCCCTCTTTACCTAATCAAAGGAATTTCAATATTTGGTAGTCCATCTGAATTTGTTTCCTTTCCTCAACATGGTTGTTATAAGCTTTACCATCTCAGCAAAGTTGGAAACAAACCTCCTCAGAAAATTAATTTTTCCCAAGACTGGACTTCTTTCTTGGATCTAGGAAGCGATAAGGCTTGAATAGCTTCTACCCTGCTAGGATCAATCCTAACTCTTTCAGCTGATACTATGTTCCCCTGTAATTTTTCGTCCTGCATAGAAAACAACGATTTCTTGGGATTTAAGGAGAGACCAAACCTTCTTCATTTCAGGAAGACTTTTCTCATATGACAACAATGTTCTTCATCGGACCTGGAGAAGACCATTATGTCATCTATATAGATGACCACAAATTTATCCTTTTCTCCAATGAAGGAAATGTCCATGGCTCATTGGATGGTTTCTCCTGCGTTCATCAACCCAAAGGGCATTTTGGCATACATGAAAGTACCCCAAGGAGTGGTGAAGGATGTCTTTTCTCCATCTTCAGGCAGGATAGAGATCTGATTGTAGCCAGAAAATCCATCAATCATGGAAATCTTGGATGCACCAGTTACCCTTTGTAATATGTGTTTCATTTTCGACAAGGGGTAATTGTTTTTCTTTGAGCTCCTGTTCAGGTTCCTAAAATTGATGCAAAGTCTGATCTCCCCACTTTTCTTTCTCACACCGGGATCGGGTTGGCTACCCATTCAGAATATCTCAAAGGAACAACAATTTGGGCATACAACAGCTTCTTTACCTCCTTCTCCATGATAGGCAACAACATAGGATTTATTTTTCTTAATTTCTACCTAAACGGTTTGGCCTCCTCCTTCAGTGGGATCTTATGCTCAATAATGCTAGTGTCATACTTCCTTAGGTCTTCATAGGTCCAAGAAAACACATCAGCGAATTCTTTTAATAACTCAGCATACTCAATGCTAAGCTCCCTTGACAAGTTTCTTGATACCTTAACAAACTTTGGGTCCTCCTCTGTACCAATGTTGCATTCAGCTACATCAACATTCTTAGTTGGGACTTTAATCTTTACTGCCACATCGTTCCCATCGAACAATATTTCCATAGGAATGAGTCCCTTTGGAATGTGGTTTCTAGGAAGTTGAATGATATGGTGATCAGCAATTTTATTCAAAAATACTTCAGGGGGAGGGTCACCCTTGGAATCATAATCATGATCAATGTGTAATGCAGAGAACTCATCAGCCGACTCGAGAAACCTTCTGATTTCAAGATCATCCTCAAACACCTTCCAATGCTTGATATTATCAGGTACAAAGGGCCTGTACCTAATCTCAACATCATACATGAGCTTAGGAGGTAGTGGGATCCTGAACTGGCTTGTTGAGATAGCCAGAGAATTTGCCATGGCATTTTCTTCTCTGGGAACAAATGAAATGTTGATAGCCAAGAAAAAGTTGTCAACTAGATCCCACACTTCATTTATGTAACTCTTGAGTCGAGGGTGTTTGGCCTGATAAGAATTTCGGATCTACTAGACAATCAACTCAGCATCCTCGAACACTGTTATCTCTTCAATTCCCATGTCTTTTGCAGCCCTCAAGCCTAAAACAAGAGCTTCATATTCTACCACATTGTTGGTAGTTTCAAATTCTAATTTGTATGACAGGGATATAGTTTCATGACAAGGTGACACAAAAATCACTCCAGCACCAGCACCTTCCCTCGAAGAGGCTCCATCGAAAAACATTTTCCACATAGAGGTAATTGGAGGAGAATCTTCACTGAGAGTACTGGAATTTCTGATCTCAAGAGGGGGTTATGGGGCATCGGTGAGCTGCAATAAGTTGGATCCTAAATCAATATCTAGGGAAAAGATAGGATGATTGGCGAGGTCTGCTTTATCACTGATAATGTAAGCAAACTGAGCTTCTTTGTACAGTCTCCTATGCTCCCCTCCAAACACTAGAATGGTAGCATATGTGAGGCCCATCTACAAGGTTCCCCCAAGCCTTTTTATTCAAGATCTTGACAAAAACATGTTGAAATTGGGAGGAACGTCAACCACCACAATATGCATTACCACACTTTCCATGGGTAGATGGAACAATGTCACCACTAGATCCTTGATGACCCCAAGACACTGCATCCTCCTCAAATCAAAAGAATATAAATCATGATAAGCTTTGTGATTTCTAATCTGAGTTGTTCCATGATAGTCTTGGGAATAAGATTCTGAGATGCCCCAGAATCCATCAAATAGTTATGCGGCACCTTATTGTGTATGTTCATGGATGTATTGAAGGGAGGGGATGAATCATCTTTGTCTTCTACCATAGGACCTAGAATGACTATGGGCTTTTCATCTTGGAGATTCACTGGGTCTCTGCAATAACAGGGTGGCTTGGGCTACAACAGCTTAGAGAGGGACCTTTTGAAGTCTTCATGCTTAAATAGATCTAAAAGGGGGACAAGGATTCTGGTCTTCTGAATTTCAAGATCAAAGTTAAAGGAGGAAGGGGGCTTTAGAATTTCTCTCACCTCTGGGACAAGGTCTTTGGCTAAGGGTGGGGAATTCTGAGCTTTCTTTTCTTTGTTGGTGTTTGTTGCATATTTAGTAGGATTCTCTGCTCTGGGAGATGGATCAGGGATGTCAGACTTCCCTTCTTTCTCCTTAGATCTGAGGTTGTATTTACTTGGGCTATTATTGGCCTTTTCCCCCTTACTCAGCTCTTTTTTTTTATTGTTCATGAGGGATTCCTAGTATGCAAATTGAATTAAATGAGGAAACGGGGAGGTGTCTCCAACACAATGGATTTCAGGATCAAGCTCAATCTCTTATTCCTCCCTATCCCCCTCGGAAACAAGGTTGTTTTGGAGAGGGGTTTGAATTTTCTAATCATTTCTATCTTTGTCCCTTTGTTCCCTTGGCATAATCTGAGGAGAATTGTTATTCGACTTCTTGAAGTTTCCTCTGTTATCAACATTTTGGGGATTTTTGTACGTTTTCTTCCCTTCTAATTCCAACCTTTCCATTCTATCCGAAAGTGATTTTAGTAACTTGGTTACTTCATCCATTTGAGGAGGGGGGGGGGGGGGGGGGGGGGGGGNNNCTCTCTCTATCAGTCTTATTCTTGAGTCGGTCAACTGCCAATATGTTAGACTCTACTTCCAGGGTTGCATATTGCATGTGAGCCAAGGAAGTAGCTCTTCTCTCTCTTAACGGGAGGTAGTAGTTAGGGTCAAAAGCACTGGCATAGGTAATTTTGGCAGAGGCCTCTGTAGGCTTTATCTCAACAAGGATTTTATTGTACATCTTGTTGAATCTTTTGGAGAAGTCAAAGACAAACTCTCCCTCTTTTCTCTTTAGGGACCCGAACTCAGTGATATAATACATGAAGTCTTTGTATCCCCCCATTGTCTCAATAAGATATCATTTAAGGCCTCAATCCCATCAATGGATCCAGGGGTCAGGGATCTGAACCACTTTCTGGCTTCTCCATCAAGACTGTGGACAAAAATACTCATCCATATGTCTTCGTCTACTATGACATAGTTATCAGCATAACTATAGAAGGTTGCAAGGTGCTCCTCTGTAATAATATCTCCCTCCCCAATGAACTTAGGAAGCTTCTTAAGATAGCCACCGGCTAGAAGGGAATTGATAGGTTGAGGTAAAACGAGAGGTGCATATTTGGAAGCTACTATAGCATCCATTTTATTTCTAGGGGGATTAGCACCCGCCATTGGGATGTGAACTGGAGGAGAACTAGGTGGGGATGGAGTTCGAGTAGGGGAGATTGGAGGTGTGTTTTGGGGAACAAAAGAAAACAATGGAGTACTTGAGGGAGCAGAGGTTTCCCTCTCCGTAAACCCAAAAACTTTAATAGGAGGAGGAGTAGTGAAGCTCGGAGAGGGTAAATCAGCAGGAAAACTCCCAAAATTTAAAATTCCAGAAACTCTAATAGAGGGTGTAACGAGAAAATGAGAAATAGTTATTGGAGTTTCTGTAGGGGGATGGTGAAAATTATTAGAAATACCTAGTTCAGCGGTTGAAGTACCTTCTTGAAGGGTCTTTATTCTTCTAACAATTTTCTCTGGGTCAGCTTCAGGAGTCGCTAGAGGTAGTTGTGGAGTGGAACTTGTGTGTCTGCCTTTAGAAGCCACAACTGAATTAGTGGAGTCGCCAGGTGCACAATTGCAATATTTGATGTACCGAGTTCTAATGCACCTTCAGAACTAGTAAGCTTTGTCGTTCAATCCCAGAGAAAATATTCAATTATGTCCCCGGCAATGGTGCCATAAATGTTAGCACCAGAAGTTGCCCTTCATATTGCAGGAAAGGAAAACCCGATACCCATCAGAGTTTTATGTCACGGGTAGGTTATAAAAAGGTCAAATGGGCGCAGTCTTAGGAAATATCATCTCAACTCAGAAAAATGGACTGGTATACATGAGCAGGTGAGGTCTTAGTCTAACTTCAGACAGTAAGTCGTAGTAAGGGTGAGTAGGAGGAAGACTTCGGTGAGAAAATGTATAGGTATGTCAAGAACATTGGGTCTTTTAGCAGCCCAAGGAGGAAAATTTTAAATGAAAGAACTTCTCAAATTCAAATCTCAAAGAACTGAAAGGAATTATAACAACACTATAATCAAACTTTCATCATAATGCAGTCACAATAATTCAAGTAAATCAATCAATCATGAACTCTTTTAGCATCAGAGGGAAACAAGAGGGAGTAAGAAAGTTGACTGTCATTAAACAAGAAGTCTCAAATGTATATACATAACCAGATAACCAGAGATTTCATTAAAACTTTACAATTTGAGAGCCTTGCTCTACCATTGACCATTACAAAATATAAAAATTGAATATATACTCAAAGCAACTTGCTCCCTATAGAAACACACTCTGGTCATGCATTCAAGGCTTGGTGTCTGCATCTTCTTCTATCAAGATGCACTTGCACTCTTCTGTCAAACACAAGATCAGATCGGTATGGGCTTCACAGGAAAATTCAAGACACAGGAACTTTCGACTGACAGTCTTCCCTCCACGGCCAGTTTTTCCATACTTTCAGTTTATGTGATGAAACGAGGTTTCAACTGACCTACCCATTTTCATTAAATACATTCATTGGGATCAGGACAAAACCTGACAACCATGAATGTTCCAGGTGAGCTCACAATTCCTTTGTCATACGCGACCGCGGGCCTCGACCTCGTGTTTATCCCTCTAAAAACTTTGGATTTCGCAATTCGGGAGTTTTCACTCCTGTTGATTTCAAATATCTCAATGCTTTCTCCCATGAAATGGGTCATTTGGATCAATGGTCGGATTTGCCTTAAATCTAACGACCATGATCATCTCCTTGAACAACCTCATCTGCCCATCGCTCGATCAGGAGCCTATCCTTTATTTAGTGTTGCCTCCATATGACCCTGGGAAGTGACCGCGAGCCTAATTCCTAGACGCATCACGATTTCACGTTTTAGGAACTCATGTTGCGCACTATGCTCAAACCTCCGAGTCACGAAATCACGATTGCTCGGATCAGGCGACACACATCTCTTTACATCGGACGGCCCAGATTGTATTAATGTTTCGGGACTTCGGGCCTTAGAAATTCTCACCCCAACTTTCCTGAAAGACTTTATCTATGGTTCGGATCCTGCACCATGTGTCATTCTAGAATGGACGGCCCAGATTATTTCACAACTTTGCATTTCATGAGTCCTCATGAATTGACCCTTTGATTGGTCCATCCTGCAAGTCAGGGAAATGTTGATCCTACACCACGTGTCCCTCTGGTACCAATCGTTGAGATCATCCTTGCAATCTCGGACCTGTGTTCGTCACAAAACCTGGTGCAGCTGCATGATCTCGATCACCCGATGGCTATTGATATGATCTATTTGACAGATTTTCGTCGTTGAAAATGGATCTTTCTTTCTCGCTTGATTTGATTTGACATCAGACTGCTTCAAATATTGCGCCTGGTTCTCACGAATGCGCCCTGTTTGGCCTACTTGAATGTCCAACTGAGGGATCGGGAAAACAAAAGATCAGAGATAGAGGTGAAAGGGGAAATGATAGGCCAAAGAGAAAATAGGAATGTTGAAGGTCAATACTTCTTAGACAGGCTGACAAGGAAAATAGGTCAATCAAAAGGATGAAGACAAAAAGAAGACAAGCTACAAGTCCAGAGGGAAAACTTACGATCCGATCTAAAAAAGGGGGAGCGATAGGCAAGGACATAGACTTAGGTAGAAACCAAAAACCTTTAAGGTTTTGACAAATTTATGTGCTAACAAAGAGACCCGAAGTAATTCTCGATTGTTCGATTCAACAAGACACGCATCATCAGATCGCCAGCTCCAGGTAAAATCACATAGAGGAGCCAAAAGAACAGGAGCTATCCCCCGAGCCCTGGAGAGCCAAATGTGTGGCAGTCGTCAGCACAAACAGGTGGCACCCTTATGATCTTGGCACGTGGCCACTCCCTAAGCATTAACTCTCGTTCAATCTCTGAGGAAAGGCAGTTAATGAAAGTAGAGTTGGTGTTTGAAACCTCGGCTCACTCCATAAATGGAAGGCATGGAAGGCTCGACTGTGGGGACTGAACCGTCAGCCCGTGGTACCCCTGTGGGCAGATTTTCCTGCAAAACCCATGCTGATCTAAGCTTACATCTAACAGAAGGGTGCATGTTCAGTTTGACAAAAGAATTTGTCGATGAAAAGCTTTGATTGTAGTGACCAATTCACACTCTTGGCAGTGGCATATTGTTCTAAGTATAAATAGATAGTTTTAATATTTTGTTAAGGTCGTCAATTGGTTAAGCAGAGCTCCCTATTTTGTAATTTTTTGATGCCATAATTGTTCTCTGGTTATGTATCAGATTTGAGACTTTCAGATTAATAGAAGTCAACCTATTTTCATCTCTTTGTAAAAACTATGCTAAAACACTCAAGCATGGAGGATCCAGTCGAGGGTTGTTATGTTGTTGTAATGTAGGTTTGATTGAAGCGGTATTGTGACGAGTTTTAGTCATCTTCCTTGTGATATTTTCCCCTCTTACACTAAATGGATCGGGCATGGAGGATCCAGTTGACTTTTTGTAGTTGCATGGTGGTGTAGGTTTGATCATTGTGTTGTTGTGACTATGTTGTTTGGACATATTTTAGTGTCTGAAGCTTAAGCTTAAGATTGATCTTGAGTTTGAGTTTTTCTTCTCCAAGCTGCTTGAAGGCATGATGCCTATAGTAGTCTTGTCCACCTTTCTTACTAAGTATTCCCTCTTCTCACACTTAAACTCAATTCACTTACTAAAGTTAGTTGTGGCCCTCACTTCCTTGTGCATTACTTGTCTAGTTCTGTGTTGAAATCATTTTTATATTGATTTTTCCCCATTTGACCTCCACTCACATAAATAAAACATCCACCAAACATTCTTATGGGTACTGGGCTTATCCTCCCGCAATCTGAGCATGACTTTCAGTGCTAACACTATCTATGGCGTTAGTTCCTGGAGCTCCCAACGAAGGAACCTCTTTTCTTGGGGAAACTTTCATTTTTCCTTCTATTGGAAACGTTGGTACTCCTTACATTGCTACTCTGAGTTTACCAAGACTCACCATAAGCTAACCAATGTTGTTTTTTTCCACTCCAAGTTTTCTAAATCTTCCTATTGTTTTGAATGCATAGGTCTAGTGTTTCAGATGCACACCCTCCCTCTTAGGAATGTCCTCAAGAATTTTCACCTCATGCTGATCTTTTTCCTTCTTCGCTCATTACATCTTCTTCTTTTTCTTCTTCTTCACCTATTGAAAGCTTCACTTCTAGTAACCAGAAGATTAATAAGATGAAGGAAAATAATAACAAGAAGAAGAAAACTTATCAAAAGATCAAGCAACCAGTTAATGTTGATCAAGATGGAAACATCCAGAAACTTATCACCAAAACTCCCAAACCCAAATTCCCTTGCAGGCTTTGCAAGGGTGATCATATTCTCAAGGATTTCCCTGGTAATCCCAAGTTCATAGAAGTGTGGTCTCATGTTTCTTCTCAATCCGCGTCATCATCCATTGTAGGTCATGCTAGTGACAACCCATCAAATAGTAATCAGGTTGGAAGTAAGAAGGGTAAAGTCAAATTTCCTTGCTTGTTATGTAAGGAGATACACCGCAGCTACCTTTGTCCTTGCATGGATGAAGCTTCATATCTATTGAAAACAATTATTGATGACCAACAACAACTTCCAACAGCTTACCATAAACTCTCTCCTAACCCACCATTAGTTGATAAACTGGTCAATCTAGTTCCATCCTCGGTTAGTCTGGTTGATCAAGTGGTCAATTTGGTTTCATCCTTAGTTGACCAGTTGATAAAGTGATCGATTTGATTATGTCATCAGACGATCCCACTCTTCCATTGAAGAGTGAAACCCAAGTGATCGATTTGATCCCATCATTTGTCGATCCCACTCTTCCATTGAAGAGTGAAACCCAAGTGGTCGATCTGGTCTCTCGTTTAATCGACCCCACTCCTCCTTCAAAGAGTGAAGATGTCTCTCAGGTATTTCTCGTTACTACGGATTCCTCCAGACAAGGGGGCATTCCACCCATTCCAATGACACCCCCTCCAAGCAATGTGATTATCATTGATTGGAATGCTCTAAAAAAACCTTGTCTTCCTTCTTACACGCCTTTTCAAATCTTTGTTCAGATTTGTGGTAGGAATATTCCTAACACTATAATAGACGAAGGAGCTTATGTTAGCATCCTATCCTCGACTGATTGGAAAGCTCTTGGTTCACCTCAGCTTGCATCAGAGACTTAGAATTTGTTGTCCTTTAACATAAGGGTTAGTCAACCTTTAGGGATCCTTCCTTAGTTTCCTATTACTTTGGGCGGGGGGAATGGTCTACATTGATGTGATGGTAGTCCACGACACCTTGGAATTTAATTTACTCTTCGGGAAAGACTATGTTTACACCATGAAAGCTCTTGTGTCCACACTCTTTCGATTGTTGTGTTTCCCTAATAATGGAAACATAGTGACCATAGACCATATTTCATTCATTGGACCTCATATAATGGCCAACCATCTTATTTCCTTGTATGGTCCTTATATTCTAGCACCATCTGCCCTTCCGCAAGTCAATTATGTGGCAACCTTTTCCATTCATTCAACTTCGAATGAGAAGAAACATCTCCCTTCTCCTAATTTAGATCCAGTAGTTGACATGGTGATCTCTTTGATAGGGATATTAGAGCCTGATATCCCTACCCCTATCGCGGCCCTCGACATGTATTCCTTCTAGAGTGTTGTTCTTTTTCCTAGAGAATATCTCTTGGAATCCATGACCGAGGTTTTTCCTTTGACATGTATTCCTTCCATAGATTTGTCCTCTTGGAAGCCATGATCAAGTAGAGGTCTAAGAGCATAGTTTATTTTCGATTTCAAGATTGCTAAAAAATGAAATGAATCACGAGCATAGTTCCCGTTTCTGTCTCAAGCTCGTTAAAAAATGAAACAGTTAATCATGAGAAAAGTTATTTCTTATGTCAAGCTTGTTAAAAAAAATGAAACGACCACCTCTCCTCTTGAATCAAGTCTTTCACCAGATCTTGTAACTTAACCTTATTTTAACCCGCCTTTGTTTATTGTCTCTTTTTCTCCATCTCATACAGAAATCGGTGACAACTTCAATGTGGGTGGATGAAATGAAGCTTAGGGGGGAATACATCCAGCCTCAATACATCATGTTGGAGCAAAGACACTAGCTTCCATCATGCAACTAGGGGGAACAGTACCAACTATACATGGGTCATGTTCAAAACTTTTGGACATTACGTTGGGAACTCTTTAAAGTCTCTTTTAAGCTCTTTTCAGACTACCTAAAAATGAAAAGATTGTCGAGCGATCTTGTTGTATTTCACGCTCGTTAAAGTGAATTAGAAAGAACGCATGTTGAGAAGTAGTTTATCTCTTTTTCGGTCACATCAGATTATTTATGAAAAAGGAACACCCTATCCATTCTAATTAGGAGAGTTCTCCCTTGAATTGTTTTATACTTTTCTCTGGATTGGGAGACTAAATTTACAAAAAATGACCTTTTCGGAGTTTTATTTAAGTGTTTTTCAAACTCTCTAAATATGAAATACCACCAAATTTAATTCCTCTGGACTCATAAAACTCACATTGGAAGACCCATATGAGGCCAAACCACTCCTTCCTAGGGTTCGTTAAAAATACTTCGAGGGACTTGTCCGAAGGAAGAGCTTATACAACTTAAAGAGGTATAAGGGGGTACTCTCTTATATAATGAGCATTTGTTATCCTCCTCAATATCATTAAAAAATAAAGATGTACTCTCCAAGCATGGTGGGGGGAAATTGCGAAGGAAATCTGTTTTGAATCTATATTAATGGAAGCAGTAGTTCTCAAACATGGCATATTTTACCTTTTGCATCAAAGTTGGGAAATCCACTTGTCTCTTGTTGATCATGTCTTTTTTTGCAAGATTTTTCCCAATGATCTTATATTTTGAGTCAGTGGTTCCAAGACCTTTTTCATTTCAATGTTCAAGAGAAGTTCAACCAAGTAGCCTTATATTGCATCGACCAAACTCTGCAATCCTTTAAACCTCCTATCTCATTGGCCATCCCTAAGTCAGTCATGAAATTACTCTGTGATTTTACTATAAATCTTGTACCTATTTTGTATCATTTATGGGGGATACATCAAGGCCTTCCTACGATGAATCACTTCCTATCAACGCCAAATCATTATCTAGGAAGATGATTTAGAATACATTTAGTACCTTGGAACCTATATGCCTCAATGGCATGTATCCTTGCTTTTGACAAGTAGTTTACATCATTGACCTCTGATCAAAAGATTCCATTGGATGTTTGACTTCAACTCGTTAATTCACATTCGAAGGGATATACTAGAGTACCTTGGGGGTCATTGACATTAATGGTGATTTCCCTCGCACTTTTTAACAATGTATATCAATTACCGATAATCAAGTGGTTTCTACCATGTTCGACATCAAGACATTATTCACATGGTTAGAATCGTACTTCGAAATCAAGGACAAGATGAAGTCCTTGGGGAACTTCCTTTGAAAATTTACTTTGCTAGACTGCAATGGAAATTTCTGGAGTAATGTTATCACATAGATCCACATTGTATTGGTCTGTGGCTATGTTACTATTATAATTCATAGATCCAAAGTGTATATTCTCGCAACTATGAACCCATTAAAATCATGGCGATCTGGATCCACATTGTATTTCTGCTGGCCATATCATTAGTAAATGCAATCATGGATCTGCAATGTATTTTCCATCAGCCATGCTAAGAGTCATTTGTATTATGAGTATGGGAATGCCTATGTCAGTGATGATATAATATTGTACTGCAATTTCCTTGTGTTGTTGGCAGGTCTCCAACCAGTGTGTTCTTTGTTTCAAATACCCATTTGGCAAAGAATTTCAGCTATCATCTCTTCTATCTTCATACTTTGGGGGGCATTCTGTTATACAAAAAAATTTCACAACAAGTGATACTTTCTATTCTCTGACATCTAAAGCATAGAACTTTAGAAGAAAATTGAGAGAAAGTCTTCTTGGGAAGGATCAACTCCAAAAAATACCTAAATTAAAAAGTTATTGCTTGTTGCTTTCTAGCAAGGTGCGACAACTTTACTTGTCGCATGTTGCATTACTGGAAGGTGTGACAATGTCGCCTCTTGCCGAGGTTTAAGGGTGTGACAACCTTTGTACGTGGGAAAAAAGAAGAAATTCTTGAAGCTTCTAGAAGAGAAACTTTGATGATGAGTTGCTTGTTGATCGGTTTGGATCTCACTCGTCTCTCCCGATTTAGTGAGATCCTAACCTCTCATCCTAACCACCTCATGGCTTCCTCTCCAATATATAAATGAAGGCATATTCTAAAGGGAAAGGATAGAATAAAGAATAAGGAATAAGGAATAGATAATGAGATGATGGTGAATTGAGAATAGCATCTTATTTGTGATTGAGAGATTGTGAGTCTCATTTTGGCTCTAAGATATTTAGTGGTGCCAAAGTGCTCAAGAGATGGTGATGGAATTCATGGAGGCTACATGGGTATTAAAGCATTGAACTGCTAGAAAGAGTTTGTCAACACCAAGGCATTGGTTGTAAGTCGTTTCCTTATTTATTAATACAATTATATTTTCACTTTCCCATAAAGTTGGCATATTATCTTTATTGTATTTTTCCTTGGCCATCTACATATATTTATCGAAATATGCATTGTATTGTTGCGTTCACTTGTTTTGTTTGATTCTTACACAAGTTTGTAGCAAAAGGCTTTGAGATCGAATTTGGAACTTCAATTAATGAAAGCAAACTTTGGATAAAAAGATATGAACTACTTATCTACTCATATTTCGATTCTAAATCCAGGGAAAGGAATTTATATTGTATGTTTTGTTCTAGTTTTGGGTTCCTAAACTAGGGAGATAATACTACTAAATAATACTAATCTTACTTGTCCATTGTCATTCTTTTTTTACTAGTTAATCTTACCTGTTATTTTTAAGCTTCAATCTAACAAAGCTTAGGATGTGGAGAAGTCCAAAGCTAATTTTTTGAAAAATAGACCTAATATCTTAACAATCTATCAAGCTTATTTATTTAAGTGCATGGTGAACCATGGATCTCCACTTTCTTAGACCTTCCATATCATCCATCTCACTTGAAAAAAAGAGATCATAATGATCCTAGTAACTATTGCACTATTATGGTTAACTATAGCTTGGTTAAGATATTTTCCATGCAACCTTATACATTCACATTTATAGATGGGTGTATAGACAAAGAGTTATAAGGCCAAAGGACATGTAGGATTGAAGAGAATCCATCATACAGACCAATAATCATATCTTTTCTTTGACTTATATCATGAAAGAGGATAAGGAAAACAAGCATAAAGTATAATAAGTTGTTTCATGAAGTTTCACAAGGCATTGGACCAGGGATGATTTTAGGGGCTAAATTTCGCTCATGGGCTAATTTTCCATGGTTTTTCCAAAAACGATATTCTCTATTTTAAAAATGATTCGCCCAAATTCTATAGGATAAAATTATTTTACCTTAAAAATCGCCAAAATTTTATAAAAACTATATAAAATCCTTAGAAATTTGAATATTTTTACAAAAATATCGCCAATCATTTAT
>SNQJ01S0075976.1:1349-22320 GCA_010110895.2 Picea sitchensis | reverse complement strand
AATTTTATTTTTTCCTATAACCCTTTATCACACCACATTTTATTCAAGTAAATTTTGATTTGATGATATTTTTAATAGTATCCTTATTATGCAAAATGGTGTCTTCAATGATTCCCCAATAACCTAATCAAAACTTGAGTCCATGGTGATTACAATTAGATTTTGAAGCAATTTTGAGAAGCCTCTTGTCTTCCATATTGTTTAAATATCTTATTTAATATATATTAAATAAGATAAATAACAACAAAACTACAAACTCAAACCCTTATCTAAAAACAACACAATTTATAAAAATTAGATAAAAAATAAAATTAAAATAAAAACTAAAATTTATTATAAAAAAATTTCATTAAATACTTCTTACAACGTATTTCACAAATCAATTAAAACAAAATTACTTATATTTTAAGATTGAAATCATTTTTCATTTTCTTTGAATTTTGGGACAATTAAAACAAAATTACTTATATTTTAAGAGATTGAAATCGTTTTTCATTTTCTTTGGATTTTGGGTTGTGATGTATCTAACATGTGGTGTTTCATCGACTGAAGTTTCAGTAAAGGATGAAGGACTTCCGTTTAAATAAGTGTTAATGTATGATGAAGATTACTTCAAAAATATGTAAGAAATCTTCAGATTGGGGACCAGCTTTTCTGACTAGGACAGTAATGAAGGGGGCATGTAATATGACTTCAGAATTACCTTTACTTGGTTAACCATTAAAAAAACACTAAAATGGGTTTTGATGGTTTTCTTTAATTTCTTGTATTGCAGTTTTTTTAAACACATTGATTATGATTGTTTGTGTGACCCAAAAAGAGAAAGAGAAGGGCACTGAGCATGTACATATTTTTACAGAGAAACATGAATTTTTTTTTTTATTATAAATATTTATTTCTTAAAAATGTTGCTATTTTATATTGATTTAGAAAATTAATATATTATTATAATTATTATGATGATATTAGTAGAGGTCATGCCAAGCAAATACTAAATTGAGGTATACATACCCTACATCCCTCTGAATTTGAACTTGTAACCTTTTAAGTAGAAGCACATGTTCTTAACCATTAAACCCACTCAAATTGTAATTGATTGTTATAATCTCATCTTTTACAATAAAAATCACATAAACTTATACATTTAATTATGTCATATAATAATTAATATATATATATAACATCCATAAACCAAAACTTATCACTTTAATATATAAATTGTTTCTTTTAATATTATTTCATAATATAATGTCATCCAATCAAGTATTTCTTTCTCAACATGATTCATTGTATTTGGCCATTACATTGTGTCAAGGGTAGAGATTATAGCTCTTGTCTTTAGTTAATATGTTCATTAGTTTAATGATGATTAACGCCCAATCAAGTATTTCTTTCTCAAATTTAGTCTACACATTTTTTTTCCAAATGAAAAATATCTCAAAATTATATTAGATATAATTTATTTTACAAAGCTGAAACATACCAAAAGGATATGACAATTACAAACAACCCAATCAGCCCCAAAGACTTTTTAGGACTGTGCTAAAACCCAAGCTACTATCTGTTCACATAAACCTCAGATTAAGAATCGAAAAAGGGTAGGAGATCTGCTCTAAACTACAATCAAAACTTTTCAACAAAGACACTGCACAACTTCTTGAAAAATTCAGTCTTAGAAGATATTAAGGAAAGTATGAGAGCTTTCAACTCCATTTTCCCAATGATAAACTGATAGTCTACCTTTTATTTCCTTTAGCGCCCTCTTTGACAGAAAGTCTGTCTCTTTATTATGCTCCCTGTAGATATGCTGAAAACTTATATCTTTGAATTTACTTGCCAGTTCCATTGTTTTAATTTTCCAACATTCGATATTCATTGAGTGGAGTTGACCTTGTTGCTTTATCTAGTCGATAATTACTTTCAAGTCTCCCAGGATTTTGACTTTATCTATCGACCAAAGTGTAGCCAACGTGAGAGTTGCCCACAAACCTAAGAGCTCCTCCTTTGTGTTGGTTCCATCTTCTCAATTTAGGAACCATTTGGTAATTCTAGTCGCATGTGTCTTGAAAATGCCACCTGCTCCACAACACTCACCATTTGCTAGTGCTGCTCCATCGAAGCAGGCTAGAGTGAAGCCTTCAGTCAGAGTAAATTCACAAACTCTATTTGGGATAGACTTAGGGATTACTGGTTGCCAAGAGAAAGAACCTGATATTCTATGCACCACTGATCGATAAGAGGGGGAACGCTCCTCAAATACAGCCTTATTTCTCTCAATCCAGATATGCCAACACGTAATAGATGCCAAGCTTGCTGGAGCAGATTTGTCTTTTGTACAATCCGTAAAACACTCCAAGACCGAGTTGCCTATCCATTGAAATTTTACTATGTAGATATTGAATAAAAATTGCCACACTGATTTAGTGAAGGAACAGTGAATAAGAAGATGGTTGATAGTTTCAGAACTATAGTTACACGACCTGCAAACCCCCAGTCCTTGCCATCCTTTCCTCTGAAGCGATTCCTAGGTAATTACTTTATATTTCGCTGCCAACCACACAAACAACTTAATTTTGAGTTGAATCGACCACTTCCATAACTGTTTAAACCACGAGCTGTCCACCTGGTAATCAGATGCAATTAAGAGCTCATGGTAAAGATTCTTTGTTTTGATAAGTCCATACGAGTCCCCCCCTGCCCATACTAGAGAATCTACTGAATTTAGAAGAGTAATTACTGCTCCCCTTAATGAATTTAAGAAGGTATTCCATTCAACAACGTCCTAACCACCAAGCCTCAAGGAAGCGCTGTTGCGCCACTGATCTAGAAAGGCAGAAGTGTCGTCGGTGTCTCTCGCTTGGGCAAGAGTGGTAATGTGTAAATTTGACAGGTGCGTGCACATGGTATCGGAGAGGAGCAAACAGTTCTCCAGTCCACATATCTGGTCCCTTCCTAATGAAATAGAGATTTTGTTCCCAGGTAACCAACAAATCCAGTGCAAAATCACAATTTTTTTTTTTAACATGGCATTCCAAAAGCTAGACGCCTTTCGCTGCTTGTGGGAAGACTTCCCTAGCCAAGTAGAAATCGGAGAATTACCCAGATATTTACCCAAAATAATTTTATTCCAAATGCTGCCATGTGTTAGTGCCCTCCAGTACGTGTTTGCTAATAATGTCGAGTTGAAAGATGGAAGATTTTTGAGCTCCCATCCTCCGCAGATTTTTGGTCGAGCGAGGAGGTCCCATCTACATAGATGGAATTGGAACTTTTCCTTATTCTCACTCCACATGAAGGCAAAACATAAACTATGGATTTTAATTAATATAGTTCTTGGAATCACCTCCAAAGACATCCAAAAAACCACAAGACTTTCCAAGACTGCTTTTACCAGAATTAGTATACCTCCAAGCGATAGCCATTTATTACACCACAACCCTATTTTCTTTTCGAATTTAGCCACCAGCCAGCTCCAATCAACAGATTTTGAGGGACCCGGTTTTAGGTAATAGCCTAGGTACTTGAATCCAGTGTTCAAATCTACAAAGGTAAAGGGTAAAATATGTTTTAAAATAGCCAGCTCTGCTTCCTTGAGCCCCCAGTAGTGGACTGTAGTTTTCAAAGTATTTATGCAGAGACCAGAAACCCGACAATAAGATTGGAGAATGTCAATGACCACTCTCCACTCCAGCGGATCAGCCTTTGACATTACAAGAACGTCATCAACAAACATTAAATGGACAATTTTTAAAAGATTTGTTATTTTTATACCTGAGATACTGTGGTCTGCACTACTTTTGTATAACATCAAGCTAAGCCCTTCCATTATCATAATGAACAGATATAGGGATAGTGGGCATCCCTAGCGAAGCCCCCACCAAACCTTGAAGAAATCTTTCGCCTCACCATTTATTAGGACTGCAAAGTTGGCACTAGTTACACATCACATTATCCAATATGTTAGCTTGACTCCAAAACCAACTGTGATTAAAACCATCCTTAGGTACTCCCAGTCTATGCTATCATAGGTTTTTTTAAGATCCAACTTTAGTACCAGATATTTCAATTTCTTTTTTTTAATACTATGGAGGCTTTCGTGTGCTGCCCCAATTGCATCCTGAATCCTCCTACCCTTCATGAATCCCAGCTGATCATGATTCATTGTATTTGGCCATTACATCGTGTCAAGGGTAGAGATTATAGCTCCTACCTTTAGTTAATATGTTCATTAGTTTTTGTTATTTCATTTTCTTAAATTGAAAATGAAAATGTTTATGTTGAGTTTGGTAATTTTATTAGTTTTTGTTATTTCATTTTTTCATATTGAAAATGGAAATGTTTATGTTCAGTTTGGTATTCCGGTTATTAGTTTTTAAGATGAGTATAGATTATAATTCCTATTTTGGTATTATTAGTCCCTACCGTAGGCAAAGAGGGACTATAGTGATCGATAAATCGTTGACCTGGGATTAAATTGTGCATTGACCAGAAATATTTGCATATTATCTATTGTTGGAACAAGGGAAGTGAAAACATCGGTTTTTATATAATAGAAAGTACCATGTTTGTCAAGATTTGATTGGACAACGGATTGGAGGTCTTATTGTCAGCTTCGTTATTCCCAATGTTATATTTGTTGGCATATCCAAAGTATTTGAATCGTATAAGGTATTTTCGAATCATATATTTTCTTATGCATTGGTGGAAGCTGGATTAATGCTAGCATTAGTTCGAATGTTTCCTTAATCATTTCCTGCTGGCTTCAATACATTGTCTACCATATTACTATGTTTGATTTTTGTTTTATTGTTGCGTGCTTTGAGAGAGGAGGCTTGCCATGCTGCATTTTTTCTTAAATGTTTGAACAGGGCTAGGCCCTTAGATGGTCCTGACAGTCTTAAGTGTTTACCTAACAACTCTGGCAGTCTTAAATGTTTATTGTACAAGTGCGTTGGAATACAATTTCGTTCCATTTTTTTGATGGTAGTCGTACATTTTCCGTCGATTTTTATATAATAAAAGGTACCATCTTTGTAAAGATGTGTTTGGACAATGGATTGTAGGTCTTTTTCACGTCTTTTCTATTCCCAATGTTATATATGTTGGCATAGCCAAAGTATTTCATCGTATATGGTCTTTTAGAATCATATATTTTGTTATGCAATGGTCGAAGGTGGATTAATGCTAGCATTAGTTCAAATGTTTCCTTTAGAAATTCCTGCTAGATAAAATACATTGTCTACCATATTTGTATTTCTGTTTTTTGTTTTATTGGTGTGGGTTTCGAGAGAACAGATTTGCCACGCTGCATTTTTTCTTGAATGTTTGTACAAGGCTAGGCCCTTGGGTGGTCCTCGCAGTATTAAGTGTTTACTTGACAGTTTGAATGTTTATTGTGCAAATTCATTGGGATACAATTTTGTTCTATTTTTTATGGTCGACATCGTTGCTCTAGTGGTTGACGCTTCTTCGCTGCTTCATTCCAGGATTGTTGTTCTTGTTTGATTCAACTTTGCAAAGTTGAGGTCCTATAGTTGCAGTTGGACATCTTTGTCGTTGTTCACTGATTTGTTGTTCTTAAACTTTCCAAGCTATTCGACCTGTTATTGCGATTTCCAATTTTTGGGGCTGGCCTCTTGTCATCCCTCGTTGATGGGTAAGTTTCCCTGTTGTTGTTTTTCAATGGTGGGGGTACCTGGCTCCAAATTCTATTGCAGATCATCTTTGTCTGTGATCTTAATTTCTGATCCTGGAAACCATGCATCTTCATATGCCGACAACGACGTTCATAGCTTTTTGTAAAATTACAATGCGAAGGGGTTCTCGAAAAATAGTTGTAGACGCAGGGAAAGCTTTTATTCTGTGGGTCGGAAAACCGTGCCCACCTGTTGTGTTTCTGCCCAGTAAATTTATGGTGTTATTTATTTGCGTTCTTTCTTCTGTTGTGTGCCCAATTTTGGGCTTGTGGTTTTCCTATTTTCCTTTCCTTTTTCTTGGGGGGGTGCTATTTTTTTTTTCACCTTTTTCTCTGTTTTCAGACAAACTGAAAGTATCTAACAAACACCTTCAAAATCAGAGTTGAGGGGATGGAAGAAGTAATATATGTTGAGTCGTATGAAATAGATAAACAATGCATTATACATGGAAGCATTGACGTGGCTTTGCATAGCAATGGCCTCTTTAGATTCGATGCATTCTCGTATACTGCAGGGGATTGCCTTTTCGATACATTCTAGGTTTTGTTGCATCTTGGGTATTCATCGACCGAGCCGCACAATGGATTGATAGATTATTTCTTGGCCTGTTTCAAAAATGGCGACGCAGAAGCATTGAACTCCTATGAATACGAACTGGAATCTGATTTTCTTCGGCAGTTGCACGGAATACATGATGTCGTTACGTATTTTTCAAAGATGCGATTGTCTTCATCTGCAGCTCTGCCTGCACATGAAAGGGGACTATGGGGAGACACATTTTTTATACGATGGTTTTCTAACTGGCTCAATATATCGGTTGGAATATGGTCATCGAAAATAAAAAGAAGATATCTACTATTCAACAAAGGTGCCTCTGGCAATCCATATTGCATCTTGTTCCGTGACGCCAATGGTCTCAGTGGTCATTATGAACCACTCCTGTATAGGAAAATGTCCATGTGCAATGTTGAAGTATCTCATGTTTACTTGTCCTTCTTTTGCAAAGACCTTGAATCGCAATGGGAACGGATTATGCATCACATAGATAGCCATGGTTTACAGGTGGGAACAAATGTTGTGTCTAACTGTGGAGATAGTCTGTTTAATGCAATTTGTTGTTTGGTAGCAACGGATTTTGATGTGTAGTCGCTGCGGCTTTACACCATGCAGTTGTTTTGCAATGTAATTGTAGGTGACAACGAACATGCTTTTAGGTGCTTGCATCAACACCTTTTTCCATATCTCTTGGAAAATATGCCATCAGTTGGAACTTGGCAGGAATACCTTGTAAACATGGTGCTTCCATATGAAAAAGGGAATGTGGAGGGTTGCAGTTTCTATTTCCAATGGTTGTCTATGATATTCAGAGTAAATTTCCAGGTTTGGTTGGCGTTTCCAGATGGCACTGTCCATTCTTGGTTTACTGATTCAAATTATGATCGAACATTTGACATCCTCTCATTGAAAATAGATACAACACATATCCATTATGAACCTTTGCTTCGACCTATCCGTGGTTCAGGGTTGGATGTCCATGCCACCCAAACCGCATCAAATCTGCATACACACGGAATGCGTTTTAGTGAGAATGAAACTCTTGTCGGGTCCGATATGGCCATATAGGGCTTGAACAAAAAAATGATGAGTGAAATTCATTATATTTATGATGAGCCCATACAAGGCTCAAACAAAAAACCTAGAGTAAGTTATCATAACTTGAAAAAAACTATGCGTCAAATTCGTCCCAGTTGTGATGAGGCCACACAGGCCTTGAACAAAAAACGTAGGCTACGTTATCAGCACTTGGGTCAGAGCGAAATTCATCGCAATTTCCATCATCTCATCATGCCCTTGGGAAAGAAACGTAGACTAAGTTACCACAACTTGGAAAAGGTCATGCGCAAGAGAAAGAATTACATTGCCACACTTCCTATTAGATACAAATCCACATATGAGAATCTAAAGAAACTTGTCCGTGCAGAAAAGAACAGAACCATGTGTGCTCACATATCCCATAATGATCATGAAACCATCACATTTTGTGCGCTAGCAACAACACCATGGACTATTGGCAATGAAAACCAGGAAACAATTTCCACCCATACTTCCCTGCAAAATAAAAATGCAACACAGACGTACATGAAAGAAATTAAAGATACTCCTTCCATTGCATGTGCAATTTCTGAGCAACTGAATTTCTCAAAAAACAACAAGTCTTTCACGACTGCTTTGCAAACAAAATACTTCTAGTTGACAGTGCACGATAAAACATTTTCCAGTGGAAAAATTTGTCTTCCATGCAAATAGTCGCCTCAACATGGAAAACTGCCACAACTCCC
This sequence comes from Picea sitchensis, assembly GCA_010110895.2. Taxonomy (NCBI): domain Eukaryota; kingdom Viridiplantae; phylum Streptophyta; class Pinopsida; order Pinales; family Pinaceae; genus Picea; species Picea sitchensis. The sequence goes on along the minus strand of SNQJ01S0075976.1, from coordinate 14,285 downwards.
AACGCTTGGCCAAATAAGATGTAATGCACCACTACCGGATTTAAGTGTGCTTAAGGAACTTGAGGACAGAGTTGGCACTCTCCGAATTGCATTTACTGGAATGCCTTAGGGCTATAAACGACTCCAGATGGGCTTAACAGGATCAATTATTAATGTGCCTGTTCAAGTAGATGTTGTACAAATACTCTTTCCACAAATCATTAACAATACACTGACAATTGTCGTGCCTCTGAAAATACGCTTGCGATACAAAAATGCATATCAGACAGGCAAAGTGCCCGTGCATGCTGTTGTGAAAGCATTAGAGGAATTATGTTCGAGGGCCCTGTACAAAGCACATAACATTTGTATAAATGACAACTGGAACAATGTTCTTGCATAAGATAATAACAACTCTGCAGACACTTTCGAAAATCCTATTGAATTTGATACAAGTGATGAATCATAGAATGAAACGCGTGTTGAGACATTGGTGCATGGAATTCAAGGACAAATTCGTTGATGAAATGAACTTTCCAACACTATTCTATGGAGATGCAGGTCCCACTGATATCACAGAACTATTCAGTTATCATAAAATAGTCTGATGGGAGATGCTACATTCAAGCCCCAATCCCAGTCTATATGAGAAACACATTTAAATTTCCAGGAATATGTAACAAAGTCTTCTTTTTTCCATACTTTCGAAATAAAACTATTCTTTTGTCTTCTCATATATTTATGTGTTGCTACCATTTTCTCTTCAGCTATGTTGAATGTGAAGACATTTTGTTTATTTTATTTCAATTATCTTCCTTTCTGATGCCACCTGTCCTTTAGAATGTTTCTGACAAAGGCCCTTACAATTCAAATAGTCCGAAATCCGGTTGTGAATTTGTATATCGCTGAACTCTGGGTGTTCTTTGTAGGCCATGGAACAACATAGGCCCATTTTTCAACCCGCCAGCTCCAGAACCCGCAATCCAACAACTGACTAACTATGGATTCAGGGCTCCATCCATGCTCCATCAAATCTCATCCCCATAGTTTATAAAAGTACATATTTCGTATGTATAAAAGTAAATATCTTCTTTTTAAAATTACATCTTTCGTATGTATAATTTATGGTCTCCAGGAACCTTTAACTTTATAAATTTCAATTTCTTCTCTCTAGGAGCCCTTGTTTTAAGGAAAGCTAATTCGGCAATGCTGGTTTTTTTGGTGCTTTTCTCCACTAAACTATGTAACAAGCATCACTATTATTTTTTTGTGCTTTCTTGTTTGTGACCCTATGTAAAAAAAGTACGGTCGTGCTAAATTTTTTTGACACGAGCCCCTTAAAATTGAAACTGTGCCCAAGTCCAATTGTCAATTTGTATATCGCGGAACTATCAGTGCCTTTTTGTAGGACACATAACAAAAAAAAAGCCCAATTTTCAGCCCCCCATCCTGAGAACCCGCTATCCAAAAACTGGAAAATTATGCTATGACGGCTCCGTCCACGCTCTTTAACATCTCATCCCCATACTATATAAAAGTACATATTTCGTATGTATAAATATAAATATCTACTTTGTAAAATTACATATTTTGTATGTATAAATTATCCATATTTTTCCTTGCCTGGTCATTTTCAAAATTACATATGCGGTAAATCACTCACTCAAATTTCACATATCATATTTCACGTATCAAATTTCACATATCATATTTCACATATCATATTTCACGTATATATATATATATATGTGTGTGTGTGTGTGTGTGTGTGTGTGTGTTTCTTTAAATTTACAGGAATATGTAAGACGTTTTATTATTTTTTCTACATAAATGTCATAAAATTGTGTTCACTATTTTATCTTTACCAGTTGTCCTGCTTACTGCTAGCCACAAAGGCCAGTACAATTGAATTAGTCTGAACTGCGCTTGTCAATTTGTATATCGCGGAACTCTGGGTATTCTTTGTAGGCCACAGAATAATAGAGGCCCATTTTTCAGCTTGCGAGCCCGAGAACCCGCAATGCCAAAAAAACTGGCTAGCTATGAATTCATGGCTCCGTGCATGCTCTATAAAATGTCATCCCCATAGTCTATAAAAGTACATATTTCATAAGTATAAAATTAAATATCTGCTTTATAAAATTGCATCTTTTCTATGTATAGTTTATGTTATCTAGGAACCTTTAATTTCATAAATTTCAATTTCTTGTGTCCAGGAACCCTTGTTTTAAGAAAAGCTATTTCGGGAATGCTAGTTTTTTTGTGCTCTTCTCCACGAACCTATGTGACAGACGTTACTACTATTGTTTTTTTGTCCATGAGCATATGTAAAACATATGTAAAAAATACTATTTTGGAAATGCTACATTTTTTTGGACAGGATGCCCTTAAAATTCTAATAGTCCACAAGTCTGATTGTCAGTTTGTATATCGCGAAAACTATCGGTGTTTTTTGTAGGACAGGGAAGAACAAAAGCCCAATTTTCAGCTCGACATCCCGAGAACCCAGCATCCAAAAACTGGCTAAGTATGGAATGAGCGCACCGCTTTGTAAAATTACATATTCCGCTTCTCAATTTGTATATCGCGGAACTCTGGGTATTCTTTGTAGACCACGAAACATCAAGGCCCATTTTTCAACCCAAGAACCTACGATGCAAAAATCTGGCTAAGTATGAATCCAGGTCTCTGCGCATGCTCTATAAAATGTCATCCCCATACTCTATAAAAGTACATATTTTGTATCTATGAAAGTAAAAATCTGCTTTATAAAATTGCATCTTTCGTATGTATAATTTATGTTGTGCAGGAACCTTTAATTTCATAAATTTCAATTTCTTCTGTCCAGGAACCCTTGTTTTAAGAAGCATCCAAAAACTAGCTAAGTATGGAATGAGGGCTCCGATTTGTAAAATTACATATTTTGTATCTATAAATTATGCTGTGCAGGAACCTTTCATTTCATAAATTTCAATTTCTATTGTGTCGACGATCCCTTCTTTTAAAGAAAAATTAGTCAGGAATGGTAAATGTTTTTTGTGTTTTTTCTCAACAAACCTATGTAGTAGACATTACCACTATTTTTTACAATTGAACTTGTCTAAACTTCGCTTGTCAATTTGTATATCGCAGAACTTTGGGTATTCTTTGTAGACCACATAACAACACAGGCCCATTTTTTAGCCCCGCAGTCTGAGAACCCGCGATGCAAAAAAGTGGCTAACTATGAATCCAGGGCTCTGTGCATGCCCTATAAAATGTCATCCCCGTACTCTATAAAGTACATATTTCGTATCTATGAAAGTAAATATCTTCTTTATAAAATTGCATCTTTCGTATGTATAATTTATGCTGTCCAGGAACCTTTACTTTCATAAATTTCAATTTCTTGTGTCTAGGAACCCTTATTTTAAGAAAAGCTATTTCGACAATGCTAATTTTTTTTGTGCTCTTCTCCACGAACCTATGTAATAGACGTTACTACTAATTTTGTGTTTTTTTTCCATGACCGTATGTAAAACATATGTAAAGAATATTATTTTGGCAATGGTTAACTTTTTGGACAGGATGCCCTTAAAATTCTAATACTCCGCAAGTCGGATTGTCAATTTGTATATCGCAGAACTATTGGTGCCTTTTGTAGGGCATGGAAGAACAAAATCCCAATTTCCAGCCCGACATCCCGAGAACCCGCCATCCAAAACTGGCTAAGTATGGAATGACGGCTCCGCTTTGTAAAACTACATATTCTCTATGTATAAATTATTCTGTCCAGGAACCTTTCATTTCATAAATTTCAATTTCTATTCTATCCACGATCCCTTGTTTTAAAGAAAAATAAGTTAGGAAAGCTAAATTTTGTTTGCGTTTTCTGTCAACAAACCTATGTAACAGACATTGCCACTAATTTTTACAATTCAAATTGTCCGATCTCCGCTAGTCAATTTGTATATCACAGAACTCTGGGTATTCTTTGTAGGCCACAGAACAGTAGAGGCCCAATGCTAAATTTGTTGGACACGATGCCCTTAAAATTCTAATAGTCCGGGAGTCCAAGTGTCAATTTGTATATCGCGGAACTATCAGTTCTTTTTGTAGGGCACGAAAGAACAGAAGCCCAATTTTCAGCTCGACATCCTAAGAACTCGCCATCCAAAAACTGGCTAAGTATGGAATGAGGGCTCCGCTTTGTAAAATTACATTCTGTATGTATAAATTATGCTGTCCAGGAACCTTTCATTTCATAAATTTCAGTTTCTAGTGTCCACGATCCCTTCTTTTAAAGAAAACCAAGTAAGGAATGCTAATTGTTTTTGTGTTTTTTGTCAACAAACCTATGTAACAGACATTACCAGTATGTTTACAATTCAAATAGCCCCAACTCCGCTTGTCAATTTGTATATCGCGAAACTCTGTATGTATAAATTATTCTGTATAAAACTACATATTTTGTATGTATAAATTATTCTATCCAGGAACCTTTCATTTCATAAATTTCAATTTCTATTATGTCCACGATCCCTTGTTTTAAAGAAAACAAAGTCAGGAACGCTAAATTTTGTTTGTGTTTTTTGTCAACAAAATTATGTAACAAACATTGCCATTGATTTTTACAATTCAAATAGTCCGATCTCCGCTAGTCAATTTGTATATCGCAGAACTCTGGGTATTCTTTGTAGGCCACGGAATAGGAGAGGTCCAATGCTAAATTTGTTGGACACGATGCCCTTAAAATTCTAATAGTTCGGGAGTCCGATTGTGAGTTTGTATATCACAGAATTATTGGTGCTTTTTTTAGGGCACGGAAGAACAAAAGCCCAATTTCCAGCTCGACATCCCGAGAACCCGCCATCCAAAACTGGCTAAGTATGGAACAACGGCTCCGCTTTGTAAAACTACATATTCTCTATGTATAAATTATTCTGTCCAGGAACCTTTCATTTCATAAATTTCAATTTCTATTATGTCCACGTTCCCTTGTTTTAAAGAAAACTAAGCCAGGAACGCTAATTTTTTTTTGTGTTTTCTGTCAACAAACCTATGTAACAGACATTGCCACTAATTTTTACAATTCAAATAGTCTAATTTCCGCTAGTCAATTTGTATATCGCAGAACTCCGGGTATTCTTTGTAGGCCATGGAATAATAGAGGCCCAATGCTAAATTTGTTGGACATGATGCCCTTAAAATTCTAATAGTTCGGGAGTCCAATTGTTATATCGCGGAACTATCAATGCTTTTTGTAGGGCATGGAAGAACATGAGCCCAATTTTCAGCCCGACATCCCGAGAACCCGCCATCCAAAAACTGGCTAAGTATGGAAGCTCCGCTTTGTAAAACTACATATTCTCTATGTATAAATTATTCTGTCCAGGAACCTTTCATTTCATAAATTTCAATTTCTATTCTGTCCACGTTCCCTTGTTTTAAAGAAAACTAAGTCAGGAACGCTAAATTGTGTTTGCGTTTTCTGTCAACAAACCTATGTAACAAACATTGCCACTAATTTTTACAATTCAAATAGTCCGATCTCTGCTAGTCAATTTGTATATCGCGGAACTCTGGGTATTCTTTGTAGGCCATGGAACAGTTGAGGCCCAATGCTAAATTTGTTGGACACGATGCCCTTAAAATTCTAATAGTCTGGAAGTCCAATTGCCAGTTTGTATATTGTGAAACTATTAGTGCTTTTTGTAGGGCACGGAAGAACAGAAGCCCAATTTTCAGCCCGACATCTCGAGAACCCACCATCCAAAAACTGGCTAAGTATGGAATGAGGGCTCTGCTTTGTAAAATTACATTCTGTATGTATAAATTATGTTGTTCAGGAACCTTTCATTTCATAAATTTCAGTTTCCAGTGTCCACGATCCCTTCTTTTAAAGAAAACCAAGTCAAGAATGCTAATTGTTTTTGTGTTTTTTGTTAACAAACCTATGTAACAGACATTACGAGTATGTTTTACAATTCAAATAGCCCCAACACCGCTTGTCAATTTGTATATCACGGAACTCTGTATGTATAAATTACTCTGTATAAAAATACATATTCTGTATGTATAAATTATTCTGTCCAGGAACCTTTCATTTCATAAATTTCAATTTCTATTCTGTCCACGATCCCTTGTTTTAAAGAAAACTAAGTCAGGAACACTAAAATTTGTTTGCGTTTTCTGTCAACAAACCTATGTAACAGACATTGCCACTGATTTTTACAATTCAAATACTCTGATCTCCGCTAGTCAATTTGTATATCGCAGAACTCTGGGTATTCTTTGTAGTCCACGGAACAAGAGAGGCCCAATGATAAATTTGTTGGACACAATGCGCTTAAAATTATAATAGTCCGGGAGTCCAATTGTCAGTTTTTATATCGTGGAACTATCGGTGCTTTTTGTAGGGCACGGAAGAACAGAAGCCCAATTTTCACCTCGACATCCCGAGAACCCGCCATCCAAAAACTGGCTAAGTATGGAATGAGGGCTCCGCTTTGTAAAATTACATTCTGTATGTATAAATTATGCTGTCCAGGAACCTTTCATTTCATAAATTTCAGTTTTTGGTGTCCACGATCCCTTCTTTTAAAGAAAACCAAGTCAGGAATGCTAATTGTTTTGTGTTTTTTGTCAACAAACCTATGTAACAGACATTACCAGTATGTTTTACAATTCAAATATCCCCAACTCCGCTTGTCAATTTGTATATTGCGGAACTCTGGGTATTCTTTGTAGGCCACAGAACAACAGAGGCCCAATTTTCATCCCGCCAGCCCGAGAGCCCGCGATGCAAAAAACTGGCTAAGTATGAATTCAGGGCTCCGTGCATGCTCCATAGAATGTCATCCCCGTACTCTATAAAAGTACATATTTCGTATGTATAAAAGTAAATATCTTCTTTCTAAAATTGCATCATTGGTATGTATAATTTATGCTGTCCACGAAACCTTTAATTTCATAAATTTCAAGTTCTTGTGTCCAGGAACCCTTGTTTTAAGAAAACCTATTTCGGGAATGCTAGTTTTTTTTGTGCTCCTCTCCACGAACCTATGTAACAGATGTTACTACTATTTTTTGTGTTTTTTGTCCATGAGCATATGTAAAGCATATGCAATTTCAATTTCTATTGTGTCCACGATCTTATTTTAAAGAAAACTAAGTCAGGAATGCCACTTTTTTTCATGTTTTTTGTGAACAAACCTATGTAACAGATATTACCACTATTTTTTCATGTTTTTCCCCACGTACTCATGTACTACAACTTCCTGCCAGCCCGAGAGCCCGCGATGCAAAAAACTAGCTAAGTATGAATTCAGGGCTCCATGCATGCTCCATAGAATGTCATCCCCGTACTCTATAAAAGTACATATTTCGTATGTATAAAAGTAAATATCTTCTTTCTAAAATTGCATCTTTGGTATGTATAATTTATGTTGTCCAGGAACCTTTAATTTCATAAATTTCAAGTTCTTGTGTCCAGAAACCCTTGTTTTAAGAAAACGTATTTCGGGAATGCTAGTTTTTTTTGTGCTCCTCTCCACGAACCTATGTAATAGACGTTACTACTATTTTTTTGTGTTTTTTGTCCACGAGCGTATGTAAAACATATGTAATTTCAATTTCTATTGTGTCCACGATCTTCTTTTAAAGAAAACTAAGTCGGGAATGCCACTTTTTTTCCTGTTTTTTGTGAACAAACCTATGTAACAGATATTGCCACTATTTTTTTTGTGTTTTTTCCCACATACTCATGTACTACAACTTCCTTCCCATGCGTTCGTACTCCATCGCATTTATTCCCTTTCTCACGGATGGGGTCGTAGTTGACCACACGCGTCGAGCGGAGGAGCCAAGAGTGATCCTCCATGGCGTCGGCCATGTGGCGACCACGTGCCACTCCCTCCCACCTGCCTCATGAATTTAAATTCAGCTCGATCGAGGCAGGCCGCCATTACTCTCAGTGCACCATTCTCTACATTCACATCCCTTCAATGGACCAACACCCTCGCTGGGCCTTTACTCTGCACGTGCAACCATTTATGGAACCTCACCAGCTCCTCGACCTATTTCAATTGCTCCAACGGCTCCAGATGGCTCAATATTTCCTGGTTTTTCTTCTCAACCTCAGCCTCCTGCCCACCCTTTCCCTGCTCTGCTTTTGTCCTCTCCTTTTCTATTCTTGGTGCATTTTCACTCTCCCACTGTCCCTGAGATGCCGCAGCTACGAGGGAAGTCGAAATGCGGGCCACCCTGCCAACCAAATCGACCCCGCCTGGTCCTCCATCTCCTGCCTGCTCCCTCCCTATTATCCTCATCCTCTTTTGCCACCTCGTCCTCCTCCCTGGCGCAATCGACTCAAATTCCCACTTCTCTCCCGCCCCTTCCTGCGTCTCTTTCCAACACAATGGAGGGGCTGGACTGCTCAGGGGTGTCACTGGACTACAACCTAGGACCTTTAGGCAATTCGACATATGTTTCACATCCAGGCCCTTTGGCTCCTCCTAACTCTCCGGCAACCCAGTCGCTTGAGGACCATGCTCACCACGCCCAATTTCAGATCGATGGTCCAGAAGCCAGTCAAAATTCTCAAAGACAACCCCAATCTCGAGGCGGTTCCAACGCTGACCCAAAATGCGAGTGGCAAACAACCCTTGCATTGGTGCAGAGCCTGGCATTCGACCTTCGTCGGGACATGGACGACCTGCGATTCCACCTTGAGACCCTGGATGGCAAAGCCTCTCAATTCCTATAGTTTCTCTCCGCATTACAGGGTGGTCATCACCTCCCAACAAAGGCAACCCAAGAAGAAAAAGCCCAACCAACATCTACCTCGACACCAGTGTTGGCACTGGAAACTTTGGTCCATGCACAGGAAGACCCCGACCAACAGAGACTTCCATCACGCCCGGAGGAGGTCCAGAAGGAAGAGCACGTGCCATCACAGACGGAGGACGCCATGCAACTGGACCAGACATCACTCGAGGAGGAGATGCCTCCTCCCAGGGACATGACATTCGTCGCCTTCTTCATGCTCGCGTCGCCGCACTACAACCCCTGTCGGTGATCTGTCTGTTGTTTTTGTCTATTGTTTTGTCATCTGCATGGCGACCTTTCATCCATTTGTCCATGGTTATTATAGTTATTCTCTCTACACTTTCGATAGTTGTAACGACCACCCTTATGGGCTAGACTTTTGAACTATTTTTGCTTCAGTAACAGTGTAGTCTTCAGTTATGAAGCGCTTCGGCTAGTTGAGCTGGTTTCCCCTCGGGGCAGCTCACTGTTTACAACTTGAAACAATGGAAATTTTCTTTAGTCCTTCATTTTTACAGACTTTTATACAATATTACTTATAAACAAAAAAATATTGAATACAATTTACATAATTGTTTATATTATTCATTAAGTAAAACATGTTATAGCATTATATAAATTACTATAAATCTCCATATAGTGTTATAATATTCTATAAATTTCTCAGTCTCATGTATATGACAGAATTGTTCAGTGCAAAATGTATATGACGGAAGTCTTCGGTCCAAAATGTATCTCACATAACACACTGGACATGAAAAGTGTGAACCTGCGACTCCGCCAACCCGCAACTCCGTAATTGTTCCCTGCAAAATATATCAAGTTTTATAGCATTATACAAATTACTATAAATCTTGCTACAATGTTATAGCTTTGTATAAATTACTGTCTCATGTATATGAAGGAATTCTTAGCTGCAAAATGTATATGGTGGAAGTGTTGGGTGCAAAATGTATTTCACGGGACATGCTAGCCATAAAAAATGAGAAATGTGAACCCGCGAGTCCGCCGACCCGCCACTCCGTAATTGTTGGGTTACATTGGTTGTGTATTAAATATTTCATATACTATCAAACTAAGATCCTAGGAACCTTCCTTCATGTACCACACATTAATAATTTTTAATAAATTCCAAATCAAATTAATTCGGGAATACTAAATTCTGCATGAATACCACATTTACTGCAACTTGCAACCCACGCATTTACTCCCCTTCCAGCCTGGTAGGGACTGCTCTGCCATGCAACACTTGTTTTTCATTAATCATTATAAAAATTTGAAAGGTATTTTCAAAAAGTTATATACTATTTCTTAAAAATTATTTTTTTAAATATTTAAATTTGAAAACTCACTTTGAGTATTTGTGTGTTGATATGTAACTCTTTTGCATTCCAACAATACAAGGTTTCTTTAATTATTTATTTTCATTGCTAAGATTAATCTCCATATATGGGATTGATATAAATAGTAATTCATAAAGTGCTTTCATAGTGTAGTTGGTTAACTCCTTATCCCTCACTTCCGATTTCAATCTCGTAAAACTTATCTACATATGATTACATTGTATTTTCTTTCGATATGTCCATAATCAAAGTTATTTAATTTTTCTGATGTGTGACTTTTGCAAATGTACTTTCACTCAAAAACCATCTATTTAAAGTACTTCTAATGTTACTACCCAAAAACAAATGCAAACTACAGAGTTGTAATTCAATTCTAAAAGTATTAAACAGTTAAATTGGAAGTGCACATTCACAACATGCAATGAAATAAAATATGATACACACAATCAGAAAGACCAAAATTCACCAAGTCTACTCAAATTCATTAAAATTCAAAACATTTACAAGCATGTCTCTATGGGCTCTTAACGTTGTTATGAATTCCTTGGTTATTATAGCTTACCAAAACATCAAAAGCAATGTATATTGGTTTTAGCAAGGCTTAGAGTGAGATAGATATTGAAGACTCAATGAATCTCTTTTCCTCAATCCCTAACTAGTCTAACCAACTAGCCCTATTTTTGATATTATAGCTTCCTTTTATAGCTTTCCCTCCTGGGGATCACTGTCTCTTTCTGCTTTGCTCCACTTGTTTGTCTGATAAAAATTCCTCTCACGCTTATGGTGTCTACCAACACTCCATGTAGACTTCTTGTATCAATGGAAATCTTAACTTCCTGGCCAACTCATCCTCTAGTCGTCCCACATCCTCATATGTTGATCGTAGTAATAATTCGGGGAGATTTCTTGATGATTCCTTTCTTTATTTTGGCGGGCATCTTCTTGGATTTCGTTGCAACTGAAAAAACTCGGGCCAACACGCACTTGGTAGTCTTTAATCTTGGCACGTAATTTACAAAACTTGGTGTGACGTGTACTCTATGTCATTCCTCACGCATCCCCTTAGGCATGTGAAAAACTATGGAATGAGCGCGCACAACTTCGTTTGTGTGGGCATGAAAAACTGCACCCAAAACTTTGGGTGCCAACATGCCCCCAAAACTATTATTTGGCTCATCCTTGATCCAATTGCTTTATGAAATGACTGCCATTATGGATGGTATAGTTCTTTTGACTTCCTCCATGAAGTTCTTATACTGGTGCTTAGGCTTCTTGGGTTGGTCCTGGATATCCTTGGAAATTTAAATAGTTGCTTCGATGTCGATGGTTGTGACATGAGGGGTTTTTAGATCTGTGATGTTGAATTTTTCAAGAGGGGGCCGAAAACAACTTGTATGTCTGAAAGATGAGTATACCAGTCCATAGCCCTTTCATCCATCAAAGTGATCAACTCTCGCATATTCTGTTCCTCAGCCCCAACTGAAGTGATCTCCTTTGTTCGTGTGGAAATAACATGCATTGCATCGACGTGCTCTTTGAGAGGAAACAAACCCACATCCTGCTTTTGTTGTGCTACCTCGGCTTCTAATGCATGGGTTCGATCATAGAGATTTGTGAGCTCGAGAGGGATCTGTAAGTAGTCCCACAATTTGAAGCTTTCAGTGACCATCTCTACGAACCCTTGGGCATGGTATTGACCCTCTTGAATGATGCAGTGGCCTATGAAATATATCTTTACAATGCATAATCCCTTGGTGTGACTTGTAGTAGTTGTGCATGGAGTTTAAGATTCTAGGTTGTCAGAAGTTGAAATGACTCAGTGACCTCTTTCAATTTATGCAAAGGCAGAAGTTCAAGCTGCACTGGTTCACTTTGGGAAACCTAGGAATAGGACGTGTTTATAAAAGTGACCATTTCATTGTGATAAAAAAGGATGGCCATATCATGACCTTGCGTATCGGCATGCATTGTGACTTCGACAATGTGTAAGTCTCAAAAATTGTTTTGGGCCTCTTCGATCTCCTGGCACTCATGAGACTCCTGTTGTAATTGGGATGTCATGGTGGCATGAGTGGAAAGTTCTTGCTCATAAAGGAGGTGTAGTTGGGCCTATTCATGATTGATGGAGTTATAACACTCCCTAAGATCTATACTATTGTAGTGATAAAGCTTTGGATTTCAGGTATAGCGACTTGTGACAAGTCCAATTTAGTTTTTACGGAAGCTGAGGAGATGACCGTTGTTGATTAAGGTTGGTTGTCATTAATGTAAACCCTTGAAGAAAGCCTCGTAGCACAAAGGTTTGGGTAATGGAACCAAGATTGTTTGATGTAAATATGACTCCTTATTTTTTTTTCATGGTTGATAAGAAGTAAATATGGATGAACTCCAAAGTGGTCCCCTTATGGTGAAATCCCTCATGGGAAGACACTGTGCGGAGTAAGAGAACCCATGTTAATTGTGGAATAATGAGATGAAGGATAGTGAATTTTTCAGCTAAACTATCCTATATGGATAGTTCTTTTCATTCCATTTCCGGTGGTATGTATAATGTCACATAACTCCTCACGGTTAGAAAGTTATGACCATGTCAAGTTGGAGAACCCAGGTTTGGGAAATGGACCCAAGTTTGTTTGATGGATAATGGTATGATTTTTTCTATATTTGAAGGTAATACTATTCTAGATGGATATTACTTGTCATTCAATTTCTGGTGGTATGAGGAATGTCACATAACTCCTCACGGTTTGAGAGTTATGGCCTTACGAAGTTGGAGGACCCTCATATGTCATCTAGAAGCCCCAAA
>SNQJ01S0075975.1:77882-112527 GCA_010110895.2 Picea sitchensis | reverse complement strand
GTGTTGTTAAGACTGTGGTAATGGTTATAGGTACAAACAGATAGGAAAGTAATTATAATTACAGGAATTGAAATAAACATTGAAATGAGGAGTAAACACTTATCGTCGATCATAAAACTTTAAGTTGAATGGTAATGACAGTCGATGACAGTAAGGACTCTTGCAAAATTTCAGACTCAAGCTTTATAATAGAAAGCTTACTTGCTTGAATCTCGAACTATTCAAGGATATTTATACGAACACATTTTTTTTAGACAGTTTTTGAGGTATATTATAGGAGTTGTTACTAATGACTCAACTACAAGTTAGATAATCAAAGCTATGACTCAACTACAAGTCAGATAATCTCTTGTAATTATATGCTCACACCTAACTAGAAATTAGTTCTTGTAAAATAGTTTTATAATCTTCCATTCCACGTCTATGTATCATATGATGCAACTATTAATTAAGGGGTATATAGAATTATTAACTTCTATATAGACTAAAATTTAAGAGACTATTTACTAGCCTAATCAGGAAATTACAAAGCTAGAGTAAGTGGAATACAGAAAGTCATGCTTTATCCTGTTGTGTCTCAAAGTTGGTTCTATTAACATATATTCATTGTGTTACATAGCTAGGAACAACCAGACATCATAAACCCTAACTAGTAGAAACTAGTATCTTTACTCACTATGTAGCACGAACCAATCTACATGTTGGAGTTTCTATACATGGTCAAATGTATGATACATAGATATTTATGAATTACTTCATCCGTTAATTAATATTTCACTTTACTACATCTATGCATTGACCAATAGACATGCGACCTGATTCTCCTTAAGGTGATATGATTTTCATGCTACTAACTATAACAATTGTATAAGGTTTGGTATGGGAGGAAACTAATGAGATTATAACCATAACGAGATATTGTGGTTCTCTTAGGCCTACAATTATGCATCTGTCTCGTGTTATTTCTGCCTTCTTGGCACGAACTTGTTGCTCAACAACTACCCTTGTTCTATTATTTTCTGCAACGATGAACTACTCTTTTCTTTTAAAACTAAGATAAGAATATTTGTTCTTGACAAGTAGAGTTCAAAGATTGTACTTTTACCCTTATTATACACTGACTGTTGTTTTACAACATTGTCGATTCTAGTTGTTTTCAATGCCAAAGAGAAAAATATTTTTCTATATATTTTTTTGAATTGTCGACGAACACATGAGTAACTTTGTGTTTTTTTTTTCCATATAAATTGATGGTGCTAAGGCATCAAAAACAAAGTATCATTGGTGGTTCTGAGGCACCACAAACAAATCTATCATTGGATTTGGACTAATAAACAGGTGGAGACTAAACTCCATACTTACTAACTTTCTCACTACTTGAAAGATATTTATTATGACTAAAAAGAAACTAAACCTCACTAGATAAAGAAACTAAACCTCACTAGATATGTACTAAACTTCACATTGATTGACTTCCTTACTACCTACTAAACTTCATAGTGACTAAGTTCCTTACTATTAAGAAACATAAGGAAAATAAAGCATAAACCGAGCATATAAATGAGAAATAAATTGAAACAACAATCACACAATTGACAGAGTGATTTATGTGGAAACCCAATGCAGGAAAAAACCACAGGAAATGATAATAATCCTCTCATATCTATGCACACACCACAGTATTGTGTCTTTCTCCCACACACTACACTCTACATTGCACTCTCACCTCTATGGGTATGCTCATATATATAATATCTATCAAACAATGAGACAAATTGATCATAATAAGATCCATGAGTTACACAAATTGTTAATACAAGAGTACAAGCATCCACATTCTAAATATAGTTGAATGCATGTGCATGTGAACGCATGAGGAAATTTGTTGGCACGTTTCCAACAATMTCCACCTTGACAACAATTTACCTTATATATCATGCCCTTAATTAATTCATCACCTTTTCTACAAGCTAAGAGAAGCCAAAAACCATCGTAGCTTCTCTAACAAAACTGGTTTCATAAACATGTCTGYAGAATTCACTTTTGTATGGACCTTTTCTAGATCCACTCCACCTTCATCAACAACCTGCCTTACAAAATAGTATTTGATAGAAATTTGATTTGTTTTAYTGTGATAAGTTGGAGTGTCATTCAAATGAATATCACTTTAACTATCAAAAAATACTTTCACCTTGTCTTGCATCCTTCCAAACTCACCCAGCAAACCTTTTAACCAAATTGCCTCCTTACAAGCATGTGAAGCAACCATATATTTTGCCTCGGTAGTGGATAAAGTAACTACATTTTGAAGCTTTGACATCCAACTAACAGGTCCTCCTGCAAGAGTCAAGACATATCCTGAAGTGCATCTCCTTTTTTCCAAGTCACCTGCAAAATATGAATCTACATAACCGCAAATTGAATCACTGGAACCATCATAGGTGATAGAATAATTACTTGTGCCTCTAAGATACCGAAGCACCCATTTCATTGTTGTCCAATTCTCTTTACCTGGATTTTCCATGTATCTATTGACAACACCAACTACATGTGAAATATCTAGTCCAGTACCCACCATCGCATACATAAAACTTCCCACTGCATTAGCATATAGTAAATGAGACATATAATCCTTTTATTTCTCATTACTAGGAAATAAACTAGAAGAAATCTTCAAATGGGAATCCAAAGGGATTTGTACAGGTCTCACATCATTCATACCAAATCTCATAAGTATTTTCTTCACATATTTTTGTTGTGATAACCACAACTTACCATTTTTCCTGTCTGTGTATATCTCCATGCATAATATTTGTTTTGTTGCTCCTAGATCCTTAATATCAAACATCCTAACCAAATGAGCCTTTAACCTATTTATCTCAACCATACTTTTTCTTACCACAAGCATATCATCAACATATAACACCAAAATAATGAACATGCCGTTTTCCAACTTTTTAAAGTAAATACAATGATTATATTCATTTCTTGTAAAATTTAGGCTCATCATGAAGGAATCAAACTTCCTGTACCATTTCCTCGGAGACTGTCTTAGGCCATACAATGACTTCTTGAGTTTCCAAACAAACCACTTATTGTGATCCCAAAAAAACCCTTCTGGTTGTTCCATATATATATCATCATCTAAATCTCCATGTAGAAATGTTGTTTTAAAATCTAGCTACTATAACTCAAGATCAAGTAAAGAAACTAGTGCTAACACAACACAAACTGAAACAAGATTCACTACTAGTGAGAAGATCTCATGAAAATTAATACCTTCCTTTTGAGAATACCCTTTTTCTACCAGTCTTGATTTATACCTTTCAACTTTATCATTAAATCACTTTTTCAGTTTGTAGACCCACTTGCATCCCACAACGTTCATGTCCTTTGAAAGTTCTACTAGGTCCCATGTTTTGTTTCTCTCTAAGGAATACATTTATTCTTTCATATCTTTTTTCCATTGGGAACTTTCAAATGCCTTTATTGCTTCTTGAAAACAACTAGGTTCTCCATTAATAGAAACCAAATACACAGATAAAACATAATCGTCATACCTTGTAGGAGGATTTGTGACCCGTGTAGATCTCCTTCGATATGGTTGAGGCATATCCTCAGTTTCTTGGATATTTTTTACATCTTCATCTTCTTCTTCTGGAACTTCTTCATGCTCCTCCCTTTCTGAATATGGTTGAGTTTCCAACTGAATTTGATGAACTTGCAGTACTTGTTCTTGTCTCACTTCAACATCTACCAGCTCTGATTTTAATGGTGAGGATTCATCAAATACTACATCTCTTCTTATGATTAGTTTGTGGGAAGTAGGATCCCACAATATGTACCCTTAACTCTATCACCATAACCAACAAAGACATCTCTTTAATCTAGGATCTAACTTAGAACACTGGTCTTTAGAAATAAGAGCATAAGTATCACAACCAAATATTCTCAGATTTGAGTAATCACATGACTGACATGACCATACCTCTTGTGCAATATTATAGTTTGCTGTAGTTGATGGTGACCAATTTAATATATAGCATGTTCTAAGAACTTCTTCTACCCACAATTCCTACTGCAACTTGGCTTTATTGAGCATGCTCCTTGCTCTCTCTAGAAGATTCTTATTCACGTGTTCAATAAAACCATTTTGTTGAGGAGTATAAATCGTGGTCTTATGTCTTTCGATCCCATCTTACTTTCAATAGTTTTCAAATTCCACGAATGTGAAATCACCTCCATTTTTTGTTCTTAAACACTTGGCTGAATTGTCAGTGCTCTTTTCAACCAAAGCTCTGAATTTCTTAAAATTATTAAATACATCATCTTTTCTTTTAAGTAAATAGACCCAAACCTTTCTGGAGTAATCATATATAAATTCCACAAAATATAACGATCCTCCAAAAGAAATTGTAGGGGATGGACCCCAAACATCTKAATGAATGTAATAAAGAATATCTTTGTTAATATGTCTTTCTTTTTTAAACTTTTGTCTACACTATTTTCCAAAAACAAAATACTTGCATAAATTCAAATGCATAAAATTCAATCTTGGAAGTGAATTACGATCAACTAATACCTTAAGACCTTTCTCACTCATATGACCCAATCGTCGATGCCATAAATGAACTGAGTCACTTTCACCTTCAGATGCTACCACTGCTTGATTTAATTTTGTCCTTCCTTCAAGTTGATAAAGATTCCCGATCATCTTTTCCTTCATGACTACTAGGATTCCTTCAGACACCTTCAATACTCCACCTTCAGTTGTACACCTATAATCAATAGAATATAGAAATCCCAAGGATATCAAGTTCTTCCTAGGTTCAGGTACATGCCTTACATATGTTAATTTTCTTACAAAACCATCATGCATTTTAATTCAAATGCTACCAACTCCAAAAAATTTACAAGAAAAATCATTTCCCATAAAAAAAAAACACCATCATCAATAGATTGGTAAGTTTAGAACCAATTTCTATGAGGACACATGTGGCTAGAGACACCATAATATAATAACAAATGTTGATGTTGATGTGAAACATCACAAGTAGACAATACCTCATCAACCATACCTGAACCAGAACCTGAAATTGTTTTAATTAAATTAGCTTCATTTTCTTCTTTCGTGGAATTCCCTTTGGATGCATTCTATCTTTTCCAATAGTCCTTCTTGAGATCCCCCAATTTTCCACAGAACCAACAGTTCTACTTACTCTTCTTTCCTCTTGAATTAGACCTTTATGTACCCCTCTGACTTTCCCTCTTTCTGTAGATTGACCTCTGATCACCATTTCTTCTGCTATTGAGGTTTCTTTACTGGATATTCTCCTCATTTCCTTTGACAATAGAGCTCCAACAATATCACTAAAATCAATAGATTATGATGAAATAAAGTTGATAGAGGTAACAAAGTGATCCCATGACTGGGGAAGATAACACAATACTGTAATTTCCTTATCTTTAGATTCAAATTCTACTCCCATGCTAGTCATCTGACTTAAAAGAGTATTAAAGGTATTTAAGTGGTCAACTATTTTAGTACCTTCTTTCAGGTGCAGACTGTACAACTACCTTTTCAGAAAAATATTGTTAGTTAAGGATTTAGTGATGTATAATATTTCTAGCTTAGTCCACAAGCTTGGTATCATTTTCTTTGTGATGATGCTAAACATAACATCATCGACCAAACACAAACGAATATTTCTTTCCACTCTTTGTTTGACATGGTTACATGTTTCTTTCACTTTCCTGCCAGTGCCTTCGCCACTTCTTGTTGTACGTGCAGATCTGACATCTTGACCTTCCACAATTCTAAATTTTTCTTCCCATTGAATTTCTCGATCTAAAAACTAGAGCTATGTACTTTCACCATTGGCACACAAAACCGCCCAAAACATTGCTTATAAAACCAAGACTTTATATGGATAAATAACCTTATAATTCAAGATTGAACCCAAAAATAATAATTAAAATGGAGGTCGAATTTGCATGAGTTTTTTTTTTGGATTAAACAGAGGTTGTCACACCTTTCAATGAGGTTGACCTTCAACAACTTCTCAATTGTTGCACCTTATAATCAAATTGTCGCACTGTGTGATATGTAGTATCAACAATTGTTGTACTATGTAAGAGGGACAACCTATGATAGTGTAAAAAACACGTCCTAGGTCAATCCACTCCACTCGACTTGGCTTGGTTAACTTGCTCTTCTATCTAGCTATCTGATTCTCTCCTGCTTCACTCTTAAATCCTTCAACTTTGCATTGTGATACCATACCACTTCTTAGGAAGAGAAAGAAAAACAAAGAATAAACTAACTGAGAAATAAACTGAGAATAACAATCACACAATTGACACAGTGATTTATGTGGAAACCTAATGCGGAAAAAGCCATGTCTCTGCTTACCAAACTCCTCCCAATACAATCTATTAACTAGAAATCAAAAGTTGATAAAATATGGAAGAACCTACCATGATGGACGAGGTAAGTTGACTTACTTGTAGATCACTCGCTATAACATTGGTTATAAAATTCAAGAGCTTACAAGTACTAGAATGTAATAACTCCATTCAATTGCTTTGTTGATATTAAAAAAATGCATACTCCACGATGACGAGTCTACACATTTTTCCATTTGATTAAATTGATCCACCCATAACTTGTGAATTTTGCACACCCATTTTAAATTCTTATAGTCTTCCATGGATCTCTTCATCATTTCGAAACGTTGGTTTCATTTAGCCTTTATGTGCATCATTTTTATGCAATTATGTAAAATCCACATCTATGTTTGCAACTTGACAAGGGAGATATTTCGATGATACAAGCCATCACCCTTCTCTTGAAGTGAACAACCCTATCTCTCGTGTCTCAAATATCTGAGGATATTCCTCACTCTAATTTTTGGGGTTACACTTCCCAGGTATAGTTGAGTGCAAGAAAGAAGAAAAAATTTCCTCTCGTAAGCTTTCATGATAGTCTTATACTTGCTTCTGTCAAAAAAAAAGTTCCTCTCGTAATCTTTCATGATAGTCTTATACTTTCTTCTTTCAAATTAAATATATCTTCTGGCTAGATAGAAATACGACATTCTGATTGAATCTCTATCATTCAAAATCTTACTTTAAATATATCTTGAGGCCAAATAGAGATACGTCATTCTTATTTAATCTCTATCAATCACAATGCTATTTTTTTCCCTTGTTTGGGATTCAACCACTGGCCTCATGTAACCTATTAGTGCACGATGAGGTAAAATGGTCATAAATGCCACCAAATTACGTGAATCGTTCAAACCTCATATTGTGCTTAATTACAATGCACTCAGTATTGAATGGATTTTCTATCATCAAAATAACATTATAAAAAATTTAATTAATTTAACTTAAGGATAAAATTATAAAATAATAATTAATTTAACTTAAGGTGCTATAAACTAATTTGGTTTCAGAGCTTAACTGTCATCATTAATCAATTACATAGTAAGTATTATTTAATTAAATGTTTTATTTTATTTTATTTTGTTGAAACCTACAAATTGGATATGGGCAGATTTATTGGCTCCTATTATTCTGGCTAATAACTAAAAATAGAATATGGATAGGTGCCTAAGAACTAAAAATAAAATATGGATAGGTTCTCATGTGAGCAGTTTTATGTCATTGTATGAAAGATGCTATATATCTATGTAAGCCAGTAGAGGCAAGGTGTCGGACGAGTTTGAGGAATGGCTCTAAGTTTGTTTTTTATTGTAATAAGATAAATCATTATCATTGCCTCATGGATATTTCCCTTTTGAATGGTCTTACCACATAAATCACGATGTTCTTTGTGTGATTGTTGTTGTATTTTTGTTAATTTCTACCATTGAATCTATTTACTTTATACTTCTTCTTTCCAACAAGTGGTATCAGAGCTTCTTTTTCCAACAAGTGGCATTAGATCTTGGATGCAAATAGAGAAGATTGAATTTTTCATTGAAGCCATGGAGGACAGAATCATTGCATGGGAAATATTTTTTGGACTATTAATCCTAAGCCTGTTCATCCCGATAACCATGGATCATGGCTCCTTGAGCTGTGTAACATGTGCAAAAAAAGAAATAATTATATTATCATTTTCCATTGCTCTCTACGATCTTTGATACCAATGGAAAGTCAAGGTATGAGAGCGGATTTCCGTTATATTAAGCACACAAGGTATGAACGCAAATTATTTTTTTTTACATTATCCACAAGAGATATAAGAAGAGGATCACCCTTTATAATTAGATGGATGGATGTCCTATAAAAATATTTGTTTCAGAGGTGGATGTTATTTTCTTAAGAGTGGACATTTTTTTTTAATAGTGAAAAGGTTTAAAAGAATATATACATTACATATTTTTTTGGCTTAAATCTTTAATTAATATTTTTTGGTATACCATTGTTCCTCCATATTTAAAAATAACCTAGTTTTATAAGTTCCTCCATATTTAAAAATAGCTTAGTTTTATAAGTTGTGGTTTGGGAATTTTCATTTGTGTTAATGGTAAAAATATAGAGTTTAAAGTTTGAGGTGCAGAAATTCAGCGGAAAAAATAACTTCTAGCTATGGAAGCTCAAGATGTGGGATCTACTTGTGAAACAAGGATTGCAAAAGGCATTGGCGGGCTAGTCAAAGAAACCGGTGGATATATCAAACAAGGAATGGAAAGATCTGGATGCAATTGCTCTCAATACCATTTGTCTATGTCTAGCAGATGATGTTCTAGCAGATAATGTTTTGTTTAATATCGCGGGAGAGGTAACACCAACAAACTTATGGAGAAAGATGAAAAGCCTTTATATGAAAAAATCCTTAATGAACATAATCTACCTAAAAGGGTAGTTATATAGTTTGCGAATGAAAGAAGGTACAAAAATGGTTGACCACTTAGATACTTTCAATACTGTTACATGTCAGTTGACTAGTATGGCTATAAAATTCAAAGATGAAGACAAGGGAGTTACACTATTTTGTTCATTGCCTCAGTCTTGGGATGATTTAGTCACCTCTATTATCTTTAGCTCAATATATATCCTTGATTATGATACTATTGTCAGAGATTTGTTGACTAAGGATATGAGGAGAAAATCCAGTCAAGAAATCTCAACATCAGAAGCAATGGTGGCTAGAGGCCGATCTAAAGAAAGAGGGCATAATCCGAGAGGAAAATCAAGATATAAGTCAAAAGGAAAGAAGAGTAAGATAAAATGTTGGTAATATGGAAAATTAGGGAATCTCAAGAAGGATTGCTGGAAAAGACAACAAACATCCAAAGATGACTCCACAAAGAAAGCAAATTCAATTGAAACAAGTTCAGGTATGACTGATATTCTATTACCTATTTGTAATGTTTCACAACATGATCTCCATTGGTTGTTAGAATATGGTGCGTCCAATCATACATGTCTTCATAGAAATTTGTTCTCAACTTACCAATCTATAGATGACGTTGTTGTTTTTATGGGAAATGATATTTCTTGTAAAATTCTTGGGATTGGTAGTATTAGGGTTAAAATGTATGATGGTAATGTAATAACGTTAACATATGCGAGGCATGTACCTCAACATAGAAATAACTTAATATATTTGGGAGTTTTACATTCCAGTGGTTATAAATGTATAGTTCAAGGTGGAGTATTGAAGGTGTTCAATGGAATCTTAATAGTTTTGAAGGAGAAAAAGATCAAGAATCTTTATCAACTTGAAGGAAGTACTGGAATAAATCATGCAACGGTAGTATCCGAAGGTGCAAGTGACTCTACTTGTTTATGATATCAACGCTTGAGTCATATGAGTGAGAAAGTGCTTAAGGTACTGGTAGATCCTAAGTTACTTCCAAGCTTAAAATATCCAAATTTGAGTTTCTACAAGCATTATATTTATGGAAAACAATGTAGACATAAGTTTAAAACATGAATACATATTAGTAAAGGTATCCTTTAGTATATCTATTTAAAAATTTGGGGACCATCTACTAAATATTCTTTTGGAGGATCATCATATTTTGTAACATTTAAGATGATTACTCTAGAAAGGTGTGGTTTACTTAAATAAAAAGTCATTGTATTTAATTCTTTTATGAAATTGTGATCTTTGGTTGAAAAGAGCATTGGCAGGTCAATTAAATGTTTGAGAAAAAATAATGGAGGTGAGTTTACTTATAGGGAATTTGAAAATTATTGAAAGGAAGCTCAGATCGAAATACATAAAACCAAGGTTTATATTCCTCATCAAAATGGTTTTTCTGAACACATGAATAAGACTCTTCTAGAGAGAGTAAGGAGAGTACTCAATAATGCCAAGTTACCATGGGAATTATGGGCATAAGCATTTTTTACAGCATGTTTTCTGGTAGATTGATCACCATCAACAACAACAAATTGTAAGATTCCAGAAGAGGCATGGACATGTCACCCTTGTGATTATTCAAATCTTAAAATTTTTGGTTGTGAGGTCTATGATGTTATTCCTAAGGATCAACATTATAATTTATATCCCAAATAAAAAAGTCTTGTCTTTTTTGGGTATGGTGGAGTTAAGGGATATAGATTGTGCAATGTCCGCAACTAGGATGGATGGAAATATTATGTTTGTTATCCAAATTATTGTTTCTCTTTGTGTAATTTTTTCAAACACTTTGCTGGAAATTTCTTACAAAAAATTGCATATGTCTCATAAATAGGAATATTGTTAAATATATCACATGCACCTATTACAAAGAGAATATATAAGATAACCATGACATATTTATTATGATATAAGAACCCAAATCACAACAATGCAAAGATCACTAATGGTTGTCAAAAAAACTACTAAACCCTCCTAAACACATCATATCTACTAGATGCAATCAACTACAATATCTACCTCAGAAAAGCAACCAAGAAACTTGGCAATGATGCCAAAATATCCTCAAGCTATAAACTACTCTAACTGTCAGATCGTGTTGATGCTGTCTTGATCTGCTCCTGAATACTCACTGCAACATTACAAATATTCGTACTAAACTCAGATATGCAATCCAAAATCGCAGAGGGCCTCGTAGGACACAACTAGATTTCTAAGGGGCCTCATGTGACGAGGATGGGAAAATAGTGAGAACCTCGTGTGATGTCCTATGCTCAACCAACGAGGTTTTCTTGTACCATGATTTACTTAGAACCCTCCTTGCACCTATAAATTCTAAGTATGACCTCCTTCGAAATATTTTCCAATATTCTACGCGAGCTGATATACCAACAAATGAAAATAAACTCTCAAGTGAATCCCCAATGAAGAACCTATCTCGATCCTCCTCCTTCTTGTCTATCTCCAATGGAAATCCTGGATGGATTCCCCACTTCTTTAGCTAGGGTGGATATTGCAACACCGAAACCAAACCATAGTGGAATTTTTTTTCCCTACTATGGCACAAGTTGTAGGTTGGGAAAATCCCAACCCAACCTAGGAACAAGTTCTACAAGTTTAGGAATCCTACACTCAATGTCACTTTGATATAGGTCATGTACTTCAAGGGTGACTAGGTCACTATAAAGAGGTGATCCCACAGACCCTGTGGGATTGAGAATGAGATGGAGGGAAGTGGAAATGAATCCCCCATATCTCAAAACGAAATGGAAAGGAAGGTGGGGATAGAAGCATTCAAATTCAAGTAATGGATGCCCCACAAGTATAGTTCTTTTTTGGATGATTGTACCTGCACAAGACACAAGAAAACAAGACTTGCAAAAATATATGTTAGTTGGATTAGAAAGTTAATATTTGTGTCCCTAATTTGCAGCAATAGATGATAGTATATATAAGCAATAAAATGATATTATATTATGTTCAATAAATGCTAAATATCAAGTAGAAAATGCAAGAGAAAGACTAGCAATTGACTAGCTAAACTCAATATGAAAAAACAATAATATTAGCATAAAATATAAGGTTGTTGTAAACACTTGTCTACAACAAATTATATCATCGTTATGGCTGTAACATTCAATGTATCACAATGAAAAAATAATAAACTAGAATCCCCTCAAAAATTTCCAAAAGGTGTGCTAGGACTAGGAGAGTACAAGTGCAAACTTCGAGAAAAAACCAATGGTTGATGAGAGAGTTATTAAAGAAACTATATTAGGGTTTCTGTAGCCCTAATGGATGAAGATGCAATTTGTAACGACAAAAATAATTTTCCCTTAGATGAGGACACCCTATTTTTTGTGAGGTTCCCAAGGAACAAGGAAGACAATCCACTTTGCAAGAAGTAAAAATCACTGAAATTCACGTTTCCCAATGCAATAGTTTATATCTCCAATGCAACAAATTAATGACTAGTTAATTTATTATTGGGTTAATGGAGTCACAAGGAGCTTAGAGAAGCTACCTCCTTGGGGGTGTAATACATTTTACTTCCCAAGGCAAGTTTCTCTAAGATAGGGTTTAAGCTAAGAGGGTGTATGCCCTTATACTTCTCTTAGCAAACCCTTGTCAATGAAAGAGATGAAGCAAAAATTTTGAAGACTATGGTGGGGTTGTATTCCCTTATACTTCCCACCTAGTTCCTATCATAACAATAATTGACTTGAATAAAATGATAGCAAGAGAGTAAAAACCATACCAAGATCAAGAGAGATGCTAAAACAATCCACCACAAGAGCTAGAAAATAACATTCCAAGGATAGAACATCAGTTCTTCCATTAACCATTCAAAACCATAGTCATACACAAGTGCACAAGATCTAAAGAGCTAAGTAGGGAGAAAATTTTAGACTAAAACCTCTCACAATAGGAGAATTATCATTTAAAATGGGATCTTATGATCTCTATTTATACAAAATTTAGCCAACATGGCTTGTCGAAAAAATAAGGAGTAAAACACAAGATTAGGGGTCAAAAACCCTAATATTTCCCACTTAACACAATAATATTAAAAAATTCACTTAAAATTTCATCATTTTCACAAATTAAACCCTAATCTAGGATGAGATCACCCCTTTAGTGGATGTTTTTCCACTTTGGGGATGTTGTTGGTGTTGGAGAAGCATGGAAAGACCCCCTAAGGCCATGTCTCAAGAATCTAGGTGATATCATCTTGGTGAAGACCCTCTTCTCCTCGAAACGTTGTTGGGCCCCAACAACTCCCCCTAAATTTTTACAAAATTTAAAGGGCCCCTATTAGAATCTTGATAATTATAATGAGCTACAAAATCAACGTTTTCAAATAGTTCCATCTTGGATAATTATAATGAGCTACAAATCAACGCTTTTCAAATAGTTCCATGCCTGGTTTGCTTTGAGACAAAGTTAAGACATTCAATATAGTATGAAAAGTATACTTGTCATATTAAAACTCTAGAACGAAGATAAAAAATTCCCAAAACCCAAACTTTGCAACCCGTTACTAAACAAGCACATACCTTTCGTCAGCTTAAAAATTGAATGAATAACAACACTAACGTCAACATCCCAACATCTCTCATTACAAAACCAGTATAATACCACTAAATTCATGCTTCATCACCATTCGCCATGAAACAATACTTCTAATGAGTCATCACTGTCGATTCAAAAACGTTCATGATTCTCTCTCCATTAACTTGAAGCTTCTAGAATTTGAAGATTATATTTGAAAGGAAAAATATAAACAATGTTTTGTTTACAACTTATAGTTAGTTTAAATCCATTTTTTATCATTTGCCTTAGATTTTGTTTTATTCACAATTTTTAGGTTATTAATTTAGGTTTCTTTTGTCTCGTATATTTTCATTAGTCAAATATTTGATACAGATCTGATCATTGATTGACTTTATTATCCAAATACATTCAACATTATCAATCCAAAGATAATATTGGATTTCTACAAATGCCATGCATCAACAGAGCAAAATTTGAAACATCGCTAAGATGACAATTTATTTTGTAAGATCTGATCGGCAGCCTAAACCGCGGAGTAGCTTTAAAGTTGTCCCGGGTTGAAAACCCAGGACCCAGATGGACCCATTTACCTTCCTTGCAGCAATTGTCCCAAATAAATTCATGATTTAAGAGATATTTATGTTTCGTTACGAGGAAAATTTCAGGTGAAAAAATACTTAGATCATGCTCCACCTATCAGAGAACATAATGTAGAAAGTCTGCAGACATGTGATTCAATAATAATTTGAGAGAAAAGGATTCTGAACCTTCTTAGGAGATGCTAAAAACTTTCTAAATGGAAAGCAGATGATTGAATCTTTGTATTCCAGCTGAGTATTTCTAAAGAATATGAAATTCCCATCATTTAATGATCTCTGTCCTGTGAGTAAAATAGTTTTATTTTCATTGAATATCACTATATCTTTTGAAACACTGACATGCAATGATTGAATTAGTTTTTAGTCTTATCATCACTAGAAGAATATTGTTATCATTTATGTATTAATTTTTTTCAATCTTTTAAAGAGTTTATTATTTTAAAAATTCTTCCAAGACTACAATATAGGAGACTTTATGATAACTATAAAGAAATCACCTTTGGCTTTAGAT
This sequence comes from Picea sitchensis, assembly GCA_010110895.2. Classification (NCBI taxonomy): domain Eukaryota; kingdom Viridiplantae; phylum Streptophyta; class Pinopsida; order Pinales; family Pinaceae; genus Picea; species Picea sitchensis. Next base: position 97,982 of record SNQJ01S0075975.1, on the reverse strand, counting down.
CTTGGTGGGGATGCTTATTCCATCTCATTACTTCAACACTTAAAATAAGTATAAATGCTATTATGGTTGATTTTATCTTAGCTTGTCATCATATGGTGTCTTCATAATTTCATTTAATGATGTCCAAATTTTCTTATTCTATTTTTTATGTGTGATCAATCAACCATTTGATTATTTTGGAACTAGCTCTCAATGTTGAAATGAGCTTAACACCACCAATTAGAATTGCTTTCTTATTTCAAACATTGATTTATTATCTTAAGATCATATGATTTTAATTAGTTTGCCCTCTGCTACACCTACCCCAAATATCAAATATCTCTTTGATTGTATTCTGAAGTGTTGTACATTGTTCATATAGGTTTCCCCAAACATGAATGAGCTCATACAACACAAAAAATATACCAATTTCAAATGATCAAACCACTCTAATACCCCAGTGCTATTTAGTTGCTGCCTTATAGCCAAAACAATGATAACAATAATTTAAATGACCCAAGCTAAAATTTATTTCAACTCCAGAGATTCTACCATAGGTATTTATTCTGCTACTATTCAAAAAACCAAAGAAGTGGTGTTCTATATTTGACCATAAAATCTTTATCAAACAATCATTTTCTAAAGATTTCATGCAAACCCAAATCATATGTCCGCCTATAATCCATTCTGTACATCACATTCTTGATAACATTTATATCAGCCAGAAATGAGATTGTTAATCTTTTCTTATTTAGTTAATATTTATTTCATTTTAATCTTAGGACTCTAGTTTACACCCTGTCAATAGTCCCATTAGAATAGGGTTACACCAGTTACCTGATTATTTGACAACCCCATCCTGACTTATTTTAGCTGGACGGTAAGTCAAATTTGTTCAATAAAAAATGATGAAGGAGGGCAAAGGTGAACCTGGAATAAAACCTTTTACCTCAACCCCATTACACCTACAGATTATATAAAAAAAAAATCATATGTCACTCCAAAATGAATTAGAAGGTAGGTGAGACTCACAAGTTAGCCTTGTAGGATTCTGAATGGCCTAATTCACACCCAAATGCTTGTACATAACAACTTTCTCCACTTCCCACACCTCAGATATCTCCCACCAGATAGTCTCATCCAAACCTGTCTTGATGCAGTAGTAATGTAGATCTCAAAACTATCTCAACAAAACAGTTAATGACTGCACATGACATTTCTTAAAGGATTGTCGGTCTCTGTACCCATTAGTTTCAGTATTCTCACATCACACACTGATTTTGCCAGATGATTTTTAGATAGATTCTGGCAACATAATGCAACCCACTCATGAAGAGTTCTACTACCAACCCACTGTTCATGACTAAGTTTTTCTAAAGAGTCTTACTCACACTTGGAAATGAATCATTACAATTAAAATTAAAATTCTTCTATGTTTGTATCCTTCATTCAAATACATCTGTTCTAGAACTCACAAACCCACCACCTAAACACTTGAATCTTAGGATTTATGTCCCAAATTTCATCAAAGGAGAATCTATTGAGCTGTTCACCTGAATCATTATTTTCCTTTAAATCACTAGAATACTAACACCATGAATATTTTATTGGGTCAAGGAATGTCCTGGCCTTCTTAACCTATGACCACCCCTAATTAAATTAGCCATTGTTACACTCTAGGATATTTAAATGATCTCAACTCCCCACATTTATGTGAAACCATTGATGTAGATTCCAAATTGGAATATGAAACCAAACCCCTAGCCCACAAATCATACCTTATCCACAAGAAAGATCAGATAGCATTCAAAGCCTCTTGAATATTTCTCCCATCATACATGAGAAATCTAGATGATCATATTTATGTTACAATTCTCAAACATAGAAAGTTTTAGTAAGCAAAATATAGTTCACCTGAAATATTCATCTAAATACTTCACAGTCTACATTCTTTTCTCATGTCAGCCTTTGCCCCACTCTTTTATATCCCATCTCTTCTTAGATTCCGTGACTTGATACTTTTACCTCCATGATTCCTGATTTTGCCATTCACAATTAAATATTTTGACATACAAAATTAAGAGGAAATTGATCTCCAAAGAGCAAGATTTGCATGAAGTCAGGGCTTGATGCCTTTTTCTCACTTTCACACTATATGGAAAATGACATGTTGTAGATGCTTTTGCATACTATCATACAAGAAAAGACACGTACCAACCCTGCCAGGGAGATCTAATATTCTACATTTCATATTTGTTCATTGATTAGTTCAATTATATGCTTGATGTTTCACATTTTAAAGGATCACATTGAAAGAAATGAGCTCAAACTGGGACACCAACTATGTCATGAATCTTCATGATGTAGTTCTATTATAGATAGCCCATCATCAAATTCATAGTTTTGCATCTACCCTTACACTGGACATCAATTTGAAGATTCTATAAAAAATCTTCATAATTACATGTTGTACTCATGTTTTATTTTACCCTCTAAATATCTGTAAAGCAACATTATTCTCTCTAGACCTCAAATGATAACACTGGAACGGTCGGAGGATGGGGCACTCAGCTGGCTGATGGCACAAGTCCCTTATAATAATAAAGCCTAAACCTAATTTACAATTTTCTCCACATATTATGAATCTCATACTACACATTGTAGAATGGTTGGAGGATTCGTAAATCAAGAAGTTTCAAAAGAAATATGCCATGTCACTTTGTTTTTAAATGAGAATATAAGTATAGACATATTTCTTTTTCCATCTTGGCAAATACTGATATCTTTTTATTTTGATTTTCGAATTTCTATGTCTTGTAGGATTGAAGATGCTCTCGTGGTTGCACTAGAAATACAATTTTACTTAAAGGCGCTTTACCCACTTAGTAGTTTAGAGTAGGTTTAGGAGCAGGTTTCCTTTAGTTTATTTATTAATATTTCTTTGTGTAATAATGCGTTTATGAACACAAGTGGGTACACCAATAGAATCATAATATGAATGTTGTTAGGGGAAGTCCTAAATCTTTTTCTCCGCTTTCTTTGAATATTTATTTTCTAAAAACCGAAAACATCATCATGAAAAATGAATAGAAAGTGAAGAGATAAGTAAATTTGAACTATCAATTCAACCCTTGACCCAAGTGCCACAAGTAGGACTACACTCATTCAATGTTTCTATTTTCTTTAGTCTCATTTTTAATAATAATGCTTGGTCAAAGTAGCATCTCATGCATCACTATCTTAAGAAAGAACTTGCTCACAAGACACGATATTTTATATGATTTAGTTCTTCCCTATTTTACAAAGGAGATGCCATGGATCCAAAAAGTTCAAGTTTCATCTTTGACCAAAAATCATTTCTTGAAAGCTTTGTCGTGTTTTGATTTGTGTACTTCTAATTTTGAATCCCATTAATAAAAATTTGATTTGGTTTGTTGCAGGTTTTTGTTTTCTTTGATTGCCTTGATTTATTTTTTTCTTCACCTTTTGAATCATATACTTGATCAAAGAGCTATTGTTGAAGGAAGCATTTATTTTAAGACTTTTGTTTTTCAAGAAAATTGAAATAGTTCAAAGAGGTCCTGATATTAAGATATAGCTCAAACAATTGATTTTTAAGTCAATTGTCACTTTCATTTTGTCCTCAAATTGTCTTTGCCAGAGTATTACACCAGAGATATGGTTTAAATCTTTGAGAATTACGATGATCTTTAAATTTTTTATGTTGTCCATATTCTTAAGGAATCACTTTTAAGTGCTTCCCCATTCTCTAGATGATTTCTTAAATGAAATCTAAAATCTATAAATCATGATAAAACTTCCAGTTTTGAAAGCAAATAAATAACATGATTAGTTATTCACATGTATTGCAATTAACCTATAGTATCACCCCACTCTCTTTGTCATCAATAAATCTATAATTGAATTACTATTTAAAAGTGGCATAAGAGGGTTGAAAAAACTTATGTGTGGGAAGTGTGTGTAAACCCATCGGGGTACTGAACAGGCTCGCTGGCAGCGGGTCAATGCACACATGATACCAAGACAACTTCATCGGGGTACTGAACAGGCCTGCTGACAATGAAGCAATGTCGGTCGAGAGGTAGCAAGTATATGTTTTTAAATTAACTTTTATGAAAGTATACATCATGTGGATACAACTATTGGATGAGATTACAGCATTTGAGTCGGTTAAATGAAATCCTGGTCGAGGCTATGGACGCCTGCTGGTAGCAGTGGCTCTGTCAATGGTATTGAAGTTCTTTTATAAACATCATGACTCTTTGCTTAAGACATTATTTCAGGTTGCAAAGAAAATTCAATTGTCTCGTTAAAACATTGAGCTTATCCTAATACTATATGGTCTCAAAGTGAATTTATTTCAGCGATCTTAAATCATTTTTCAAGTCTTATTCTTTTCTTCCTGAGATGAAATCTTACCAGATCAGAGATAACTGTTTCACCTAGTAAGTTTCCATTTGTTGGGCCCAAAAAAATCCCCCTAAATTTTTACAAAATTTGAAGGGCCGCTATTAGAATATTGATAATTATAATGAGCTACAAAATCAACCTTTTCAAATAGCTTCATACCTTGGCTTGCTTTGAGACAAACGTAATACATTCACTATAGTATGAGACATTCATTACAATAGTATATGTCAAAATTTAGAAACGAGCATAAAAATCTCAATTTAAACAAAAACATTATTTTTTATCAATTGTTTACTTTCGTTTAAATTATGATTATGTGTTCTCTCTTTTGCTCATTAGCAAGTTTGACTATTTTGAATAATGGGGTCAATACTTAATCAAATAATATCTTGGTTGATTTCTCATTTTCATAAAATCATTTGGTGATATTAATTAATTAAATTCTTTTTTCATTTTGCATCTCATTTAAAAATAAAAGTAATAATAATAATAAAAAACCATTAATAAAAACCATTAGGAAATTATCTATCATTTGTTTGATTTTGTAAAAAACCAAAATTAATATTTTTCTCTTCTCCATTAACTTGAAGCTTATAGAATTAAGATCATATTTGAAAGAAAAATATAAACAATGTTTGTTTAGAACTTATATTTAGTTTAAATTCATTTTTTATTTTATTGTTCTAGATTTTGTTTTATTCACAATTTTTAGGTTATTAATTTTTAGGCTATTAATTTAGGTTTATTTTTGTTTCATGGGTTTTTATTATCAAATATTTGATATGGATCCGATCATGGCTTGATTTTATTATCCAAATACGTTCAATATGATTGATCCAAAGATAATATTGGATTGCTACAAATAATTTTATGAGCAACAAAAGATAAAATTTGGAAAGGCGTCAAGATTAGACAAACAATTTTGCAGGACTAATTGCAGCCAAACCGTGAGGAATTTGAAGAAACGGTTGAAAACCTAGAAACCAAATGGACCCATTTACCTTTTGCTTAGAAATTTTCCCCCAAAAATGCACTATTTGAGAGATATTGATGTCTTTTTACGAGACAAATTTCAGGTGGCGAAAATTAATAGTGATGCCTAGACTCTTCACTCATTGTGTAAATATATGAGAAAGTTCAGAGCCATGGGGATCCAAGAATTTGAGAGGAGAATTTTAATCCTTTCTCTTTTGTATATTATTTATTTTGTAAACTTTTCTTCTTTTCAAATGGAGTAATGGATGGTTGGAATCTTTGGGAGAATGGATGAGTATTTTCAAGGAAGAATATGAAATTCCAGATTGCTTAATAGCTTTTGTCCTGTGAGTAAAATGGTTTTATTTTCATTATAATATCTTCATATTGTTTGAATAATTATTTATGCATTTATTTAAATTAGTTTTAGTCTTTTTTATCAATACATGGTTAATTGTTATCATTTATGTATTAATTTTTTCAATCGTTAAGAGTTTATTATCTTAAAAATTCTTCGAGGACTACAATATGGGCATGTGATTTTGAGAAAGAATATGGGAAAGCAATTCATCTTTGGCTTTATATCTATGTGATGTTTATTCCATTTCATTCTTTCATTATTGTTGTATTATGAGAATGTTAAATTATGGTTGGTTTTAGCTTTAGCTTGTCATCATATGGTATTTTCATACGGTTAAATGTTATATGTTGTCCATAATTTCTTATTCCATATTTTATGTGTGATCAATATACCATTTGATTATTGTGGAATTTATTTCTAATGTTAAATGATGGATAATACCAATACTCAGAATTGAGTTTTCTTTCGTTCTTAAATATTGATTATCTTAAGATCACATGATTTTTAATTTGTTGTCTTCCTGTTGTTATTAATTTACTCCAATATCAAATACTTCTTTGAATGTATTATGGAAGTGCTAGTATTGTTCTTGTATAGGTTTCCCTTAACAACAACACATGCATGAGCTCATACAACACAAAAAGATAATACCAATTTCGTTGATCAGCTACAGATTATTTTTTGTGTTATTTAGTTAAGTTGTTTATGAATGAAACAATGATTACATTAATTAGCTTTGACTGTTTTTGTGTCACTGTTTCAATCGTATTCATTTAGTATTTATTTAGTATTTATTGGATTAATATCTTTATAAAAAAAGACAAAAAGAAGTGTTGTTCATATTTGATTCATAAACTTTATCAAACAATCATTTTTGCAAGATTTCATGCAAACCTTGTAAACTGTATATAAACTATTCATAATCATTTGTATATTTCACATTCTTAGATAAATATTTGTAATTATTGTGTCTATTGTTAGAATCTTTTCTTTTGTTAGTTTATTTCATTTTTCTATCTTTAGGACCCTAGTTGGCTAACGGAGCCATTAAACTCGTCAGAATAGGTTACACCAAATGGCTTGGGTTATTTAGACAACCCCAGACCGGATCTATTCTTCTAGTTGATGACAAGTCAAATTTTCCCATCAAAAAAAGTCCAAGTGAAAATCAGTGGCACCTCACCACCAAGCCCTAGGCCCCCATAGTCATGACGCTATGATAAAAAATGGGACATTTTTCCCCTCCTGGGAAATCGTTTGGAAATAAATGGGTGGGATAGGTCGTCCAAGTCATCATAAAGGCCATCCAATTCATCTCTCTCTCATCTATAATGAAGGTCCCTCGCATCCAACTTGTGGCTTGTATCCCCATGGAATCCCAAGCTAGAGTTGTTCTCCCAAAACTGTTCACTAACTAGGTCTTGCAAAAACAAATGGACATGCCCTCCAAGGATCTCAAGTCATGAAATCATGATAAGTGGATCCAATCAATAAATAATCCATCTAAGCATGTGCATCAAATATTACTATATCAAACAATTAACAACTCAAAAACACTATGCGACTTGTCAAGTTTAAGTATGGGAGGGTTGACGAGGTGTCCTATTAGGTAGATCTTGACCTAGGTCAAGGATAGCCTCCAAGATGTCCCTCTCTAATCCATGTAGAGTATATGAGGTGGATGGGGTCACAACTCAATGGGAACAGGGCTCATGACATGCTAGGGGTTGTAGTGTCTCTCTCATGGATGCTTTTGTAGAGAGTGTGTGGTACCTTCGTCCGCAATGCACTTTTTCCAAGCCCATTATTTGCCTTTTATCTTTCTTTATTTATATTTTCTTTACCACAAGGAAAGTTTGAAGGTCATTGTCGTTGTGTGGTGACCAGATGGTGGAAATGTCACTCACAAATACCTAATGGAAATGAGAAGTTTGGCTCATTATGAGAACCCCTTTATCTCAGACATGCAACTAAGAGTCACTGCTCTAGTTTGGTGACCAGATAATGACAATTTCATACCACTAGATATCCATGGACGTGATAGGTTCACTCTTGATGATACCTCCTATCCTTCAATCTACCTTTCAAGTATTTATTTGTTATATTATGGGTCCCCTTTCATTCAAAGATAAGTGTTTTATTTATTTCTTGTGTGATCCCTAGGTGAAGCATCTCGGAGTTTCATATATGGATTTTATCTTTTATCCAACACCAACCCCTCTGAGCCTTTAGCCCCTTTTTCCCATAAAATGAGGGACAACCCCTTCTTGGGTCAATACACCCTAAAATACCAAGAGACAAGGAAATGGAGGGGACTAATGATGGAAAATGGTAAGTATGGTCCAGAAGAGTACAACAACTCATTAAGGGATTTCCTAGTAGCAAACCCATTCCTAAAGAAGACCACTTACTAATGCACAATGTCAACCAACAAGGTGAAACGGGGAAAAAGGCATAATTTCCAAGCACATATCATGAAATATAGAGAAACCTAATATACAACATAATCAAATGTCTTAGGTATTGAAATGATTCTCACCATAATACTGATTTGTACCTCATGGAGCAAGGCCCACTTCTTTCTGGAAGCCAACTGGTGTGGAAGATTCCATCTATAAACCTGTGACCATATTTGGTGGTGAGTGGGTTTTCCATCTATGCAAAGTGTATTGTTGTTCATGTAGTCTCTGGACACTCCATATATGTAACCTAAGGGCCCCGAGACATCATCTCTTTAGTTATCCACAAAATAGTGATAACATATGGCTCCTACTTGGAGAAATGTGCTCGTCGTGGAGTGCATGAGAACTGGAGAATCTCATGGTAGACATGTGCCTGCAAGTAAACATCAAATTGTCAAGTGCAGGATGGCCTACTCATCATGGTTCTCATATGATTATATCAAAACCCACTAAACTAGAAAATAAAATTTTGACATTTTTTCAAAAGTTTCTAAACTAAGCATGAAACTAATATGCAAGTAGAGTAAAATAAAATGAAATGCATCTAAACTAGTATGATCAATCAAGATGCAAATGTAGGGAATCAAAATGACATACCTACTTACCTGGGGCACAGGCCCTGAAGAAGTCATGTGACCTGGATGTGAGGTCGAAGAAGAGACCCATCTATGGGAAGTGGCATATTTCTCATGTATAATGATGCCATATAGTACTTTTCTTTGTCATAATTATTCTTGATGATATAGGGGCCAAACCATGAATTGTTGTCTTTTTGGTCATATCTGGGATTTCCCTTTCTTTTTTTCCACATGAGCACAATAATTCCTTCCTTGAAATCAATGCAAGGTGTATTATCATCATGTGGAGGATCTGTGTGGACTGTATCTTTGATGATTTCTTCATGTTTCTCATCTTCCCTCTTCAAAATTTGGATAGACCCTAGATCCTTATTATCGTACTGTGCAACCTTCTTTTTATCCGTCCATGGTAGAAACATTTCCACTACATCTTCCTGCATGAAGGGTAAGTCATATGGATCATACTCAAAAATATGTGGAGGTATATCATGGTAGTGTTCACTGACATAGTTGGGTCCCATCAGATTCATCACATGTGTATTTTTCTTTTCCCTCTTATGAAATATCTCATACGTGTCATCACTAATGGGAATATATGCATGTGTAAGGTTCATACTAATGAAACCTCCAAGGGATGAGGATGAAGTCCTCGACAAGAGAATCCCATAGGAATTAGGGACATCGATAACTAATATATCCATGAGGACGTTGATATGTGGAAAATCTATCAAAAATACTTCAACATATTCACATACTCCCAAGACATTAACTCTTTTGGAATCAATACCAGATACATTTCCATAAGGTCGGGTTGTCTTTAAACTAATTTGTTTCATTACCTTCAAATATATGACATTTTGTAAGGCCCCTGAATCAAGCATGAAGTTGTTGAAGCAGAGGCCATTCATGCCTAATGAAATATAGAAGGGAGGGTTCTTTTCTTTTAGCTGATCAAGATACATAATGTTTAGTACAATGGGAGGATCCTCTTTCTTAGCTGGAACATGTAATATCCTTAGAACTTCCCCTTTCACAGAAGGGATATTACACATCTATGCCACTTATACTGTCATATTCAGGTTTCCAAACATATTTGCAACATTTATATTTAAATAAATGTCATCTGCAGGAGTTGGCTTAGGAATCAACTCACATATCGGTGGTGGTGGTGGAGCCACCTTTTCTACTGGTGGAACTGGAGTGTCAGGATGTGATGGAGGGGCTAAAGCATTTTTTATTCTGTAGATTAAAATTTTCCTCCTCTTTAGTTCCTTATTCTGATCATCTGTCAACTTACTTAAGGCCCAGAGTCTCCCCTCTATATACATATATATATATAAATGATGGAAATAGACAAATGCATAAGTAGAAATAATTAAAAAAATAAAAATAAAAATTGTTCCAAATTTTTGCATACTATAAATATATATGTATAAGAAGAAATAATTGAAATAAGTATACATATGTATAATTATCATGACATGCTCTATTGAAACATGATCCTTGGGTCATTCCTTATAATTGTTTTCAATAGTATATGTTATAACTTATATACCATTTCCTAATTAGTATGATAATATTGAAGTCACTTTATTTATCTTCTTTATGTCTTTCCTTTTGATATTGCATAGTTGACATTATGTTTTCTTTCATTTTGGTCTAAATTACTTAAGTTTATAGAAAATACAATGTTGTATGTACTACATATAGGATTCAACTTTACCTAAGAAGTGTGATGAGGAAGACACATCTCCTTGAAGACATTCTCAAAGTCTTTTGAAACTTTCGACCTTACTTTTCTAACTTTCTACATGCTTCAAACTTGTAGCCTAGAATTATCCATTCTTTGTAGAATATATGCTTTAAATATCTTTTTCAGATAACACATGTATTCTAATGTATATGTATATAAGGGCGCAAACAAAAATAACATATAATACAACATATGGAGAATCACATTTTTAGAGTGTGGAATAAAGAACTCAAAGTGCACATTATGGTAAAACTTGTTTAAACCATCCAAGTCCAACATGATATGTTTTAAGATTAAGGGTCATATAGTGAAACAAATCTTGTAACCTAGAAAATAATTTGTTCATGTTAGAAACATTGTAATGAATGACTTAGGGGTTATTCTCCACTTTGTAAGTAAGTGGAAGACCTCAAGTAAAGTTGATTTCAAATGAAAACAGAGTCACACGTATGGTTTGTAGTGATAATAAGGAAGAATCTAACCTTATCAATCCTAAGTATGGCTTGTACAGTACCACTTAAAGATGATCTAACCTTAGTAATGCTAAGATTCAAGGATACATCATTGTTCCAAGAAAGACATTGACCACTTGTGAGAGGTTATTTTCATGAGAAGGTCAACAAATTTTAAATTTACCATAGTGTTTATGTTAAGAGTGGAAACTAGTGATGATTCCTACTCCTAATTTATGGGTATTATATGATGTGTATGTGAGAAGATTCAAGACTTTTCTAGTGATACTTATTCTCTATAAAGGGGAGGTCATGCGGAAATTTGCCATTGGCTAGAAAAATATTACATAGTTAATGGAGAATTTGGTGTGATGTAGCATTGAAGTTTTACTATCTTGAGAGAATAGCTTATGCACTTGGGTTGCTTCTATACTTAGGAGTGAGTGGGAAAGAGTCTCAAGCCTAGAGAGAGTGTAGTGCGAAGGATGAAGTTGTGGGTTGTACTTAATCATTATGTAGGTTAATATGGTGATACTGACAATATAAGACTGTAGTGGGTGCTTATGTTTAGTTCCACATTCTAATGAACATTCAAATGGATATTGTAAGTGAGCCTATGTTGTGAATTTAAAACTTGAGTTAGAATGATAAGTGAAATATCATGAAAAAGTGTTTTATTATGTCATAAGATGTGACATGGTATATCAATCGAGTTTTATTAGTCAATATGCACGAGTCCGTTGTAAGAGGTGTGAGTTATCTAAATGGGGGGACACACCTTGAAATGAAGTAATTGGTATAGCAACTACTTGTTCACTAACAAGTTTTTTCCCTATGAAGAAACTATGTTTGAAAATAATTAAGTAAATAAATAAATATATATGAGGAATGATGAACACATGCTTCCCATTGTTAAAAATGTCTTTCATGGTAGGGGAAAAAACTTGAAAGTGCTAGAAATGGACAAGAAAAGAGGCAGATACCAAAGTTGGTAAGTACTATGTAGGTATAGAGGATATAATTTTGAGACATAAGAAGTACAATGCTGAGAAGAGAAGATCTCAAGGACAAATGACTAAATATTTTGGAATGAACTCTTGTAGTAAATTTATTATTGATATAAAATGTTCACTAACCCACGTGTCAACACGGTGCTCTTTATGTATAGGCATGTTTGTAATAGTGAATTGATGATAGAAAGAAGGATTTTCCTTGACCGTGATGAAGATAATCCTAACTAGACAATTAACTTGATTGAGATATAATTTATATAACTTAAGAAAAGAGAGATATTGAGGACAATGGAAAAAAAAACCGTGAAGTAACAACATCACATGACAATCAATTAGCAGTATCTTAGTCAATGCTTGTAATCATGGAAAATTCAGGTGTGTCAATTTAATGAGTGATGGAATTTGTATTGTCAAGCTAGAGTGATGATCAAAGTTGAAAAATGTTTGTCTATAATTATCAATATATGTCAACCATAATTGTATGTATGACTTAATGCAAATTATGTCGAACCCAATATAATATTCACTTAACTAGAGAACCAATGATGAGATAAGGTTCAATTGGTGGTCAAACTAGTAGACTATAATTTAAATATGGAACTAGGGAAAAAAAAATCTATAAGAGATGCGTTTATTTTCATTAATTAAATTACAAGTGGTAATAAAATAGAGTTGGGACATAGTAAGGTGCCTACCAGATAGGGGTAGTGTAATCAAGATATTAATATATTCAACAGGTTTTAATCAAGTGAAGGTCTAATATCTAGCATAGGGTTTGCTATCATGGAAGACATATATAAGTTGCGTCAAGAATTTTCCCCTCATATTGAGATTGACCATAACTTCGGGACAAAGTTTCTTGAAGGGTGGGTGTATGTAATGCTCCATATTTTGGCCTTAGGAAATTATAATTTTTATTTTTCTCATCATAGTAATTCATTTCTTAGTAACTATTTGGACTAAGTGAAACTGATATAGACATGTGAGAGGTGTATGTCTAGACTTATTTGTGAGTTGCACAATATTGTATTTTGTTGTAATATGTTTGTGATGATGATGATTATGTGATTTGGTTAAACATATAAATTTAAATGTGGAATTTTGGTACATGGATACCAGTTTAATTTATGTTGTGAATGCGTAAGATGTGCAAGGCATGATAAAAATAAATATACATTTCTTAATTAATGCCAATACAGATATGGATTCTTATATGAAATTATGATGTATATACATGGATATGAGTTATGAACTAACCTACAGGTTTATGAGCTATGTGATAGCCAAATGATTACAATGATGAGGTAACATAGATGCCGTAGACATCAAGAAGATAGTGTATGCTATAAGTTATAATTATTATTTAGTTTATGATTCGAAATATTGCTATGATTTGTGGTAAGTGTGGTTTTGACATGACACACGTGTTTCTCAGTGGTTCTTTGATGACAACACTCTAAGAATAGTAGTTTCACAGTATGGCTTGATGTAGGGTGTTGACCATATTTCTATGAGGAGAGGTGGAGGTATTTCCCACCGTTTATCCTCTGAAACCTAGAGTTGTGGGAGGAATGTGTGAAGTCACGCTCCCTTAGATGTGTGATGGTGACTGCTAGTTGTCGGGGAAGCTTGGTCAAGATGCATGACACTTCCTCTTACAGGTTCTATATGGATTTAGGTCAATATAGTTGATGCTCCATCTTAGTCTAGAAGAGGAAAGGATAGGATGGAAGATGGAAGTAGGTCAGGAATGAAGGATTCTTCGATGTTAGTTGAGAATAATGATTGGGGATTATATGTTCCATTGTTGTTTACTCACTTCATTCCTACCATGTTTAAAACCCTCTTTTGATTCCCTTTTTATATTTTATGTGTGATAATGAGTTATTGATGAATTATTGTAATTTTGTTCGTTAAAATTATTAAATGATGCATTACTTGATCTGTTGTTCTCCATGCATTGGTGTGATCATATAGGAACTATACAGTAGAGGTAGTGGTTGTTTATCGTTAGTATATGCATGAGCTATGTGTCCTCTAGCTACGCACACATACCCTACACATGTACACTAGTACAATTAATTAATATATTAGTTATTAAGCTAGATTATTTAGTAGTTAATTGAATGTTTATTGACTATGTAAATTATATTGCATACAAAATATCTAGAAGCATTAAATACCTTCCTTGAATTGATTGATGGTTGGTTTGATGAATTAAATGAGCATGGTGGATTGTCATGTACATTTTGGGGAAAATTGTCAAAATTGCATTCATTAGCTAGCATGAGAAGAAAGACTTTGCATTTTATTTATTGTTGTTTTATGTGAGTCATTTATATTTTAGTTTTATTTTATATTGTTCCCAAAAATCTAGATAAGGGAGATTGATGGTTAATAATAAGGGTGGATGAGGAGATTTGGGGAAGGGGAAATAAAAACTTGATAAATAGGAGAGGATGTTGAGAGGTTTGGGGAGATTGAGAGGTTGGACAATTCTTGAAAGATATATTTCTTTTGATGGTTTTCTTTGATAATTTGTTCTTTTTTGTTCTTAGAGTCATGGGCATGGAGGGCCGAAAGGTTTCTTGGAGCTAGGAAGTTAGCTAGGCTCCCAGTTGGCTAGGAGGATTCTGGCATCACAAACAAAGTATCATTGGCGGTTCTAAGGCACCACAAGAAAAACTATCATTGGATTTGGACTAATAAAAAGGTGAATACTAAACTCCATACTTACTAAGTGTCTCACTACCTGAAATATATTCATTATGAATAAAAAGAAACTAAACCTAACTAGATATGTACTAAACTTCACAATGATTGATTACCTTACTACCTACTAAACTTTACACTGACTAAGTTCCTTACTATTAGGCAATGAAAGAAAAATAAAGCATAAACCGAGCATATAACTAAGAAATAAACTTAGAAAAACAATCACACAATTGACATGGTGATTTAACCCAATGCAAGAAAAAACCACTGGCAATGATAATCGGTATTCTTATTATTCAAAGGAGAATTACAACAACCAACTTAGGCATAAAAACATCCTCTCATCTCTATGCATACACCTATGTATTGAGACTTTATCCTACACACTACACTCTACATTTCACTCTCATGATGCAGGAGCATCGCTCCAAGCCAGCTACACGCCAGCCAGCCAGCACATCAAAGCACGCATTCGATGGGAGAGAGAGGCGCAGCCTTCTCGATTTTCAAATTTTGAAATTGTATTAAATGATTGTAAGGATCGTAGAGCCAAAAAGCCATGAATATGCGCAAGCTTTAGAAAAGGTTACCTTAAATAGGTTGTAAGGCTGAGATCTAGATCCGATTCGGACTAGATAGCCATTCAATATAATTGAATGTAAATTAATGAGAGTAGGTAGCCTGGAGGGCAGAGCTCGAGGAGCCCCTCTTTGTAAAAAGATCTTATTTGTATCTAGTAGTTAGTTTTTATAAGGGGAGAATAGAGTTGAGACTCTATTGCAGTCCGAGCTCGAACACATTGTAATAAGGCATTCTTGATTAATATAAACAGATCAATTTTTCCTGCATGTTGTTGTTCATGTGTTTGTGAGTTCATGAATGAATGTCTTTATGTGTTGATGATATGTTGTCGATGTATGTTAGGTATGCATTTGCAGGTATAGATATAATTTACTGTCTCTGAGTTATTTGATTCCAGGTTTGAGCTCTTTGACGCTTCATGCAAGAGGTTGCATGACAAAATACTGTGGGTTCTGTGAGCCAGTGCAAGGAGTGCACTTCTAAATTCTACAAATTTAGATAAAGACATGCCAGGAGGGCACACTAGTGGAAGTCATTGACTCAAGGAGAAGCCTCAAGGTTGTTGAATACCTTGGAGGTAAGACTGTGCAGAAGAGAGCATAGGGTAGACCAGAATCATTGAGGGATTCTATAGAGGCTCTGCCAGGAGGGCATTGAGCAGGTGCAAAGAAAGAACCGAGAAGACATAATTTCTGAGAATTCTGTAAGACTCTGCCAAGAGGGCATTGAGAGAATGCACAAAATGCATTAGGAGAAGAACTCTATTTAGAGTTCGACAAGAAGACATAATCACTAAGGATTCTGGAAAACTCTGCCAGGAGGGCATTGAGTTGGTGCAGAGGTGCACAGAAGGAACTATATTTTGAGTTCAGTAAGAAGACAGGGTCACCGAGGATTCTGTAGAAGCTCTACTAGGAGGGAATTGAGTGAGTGCAAGGAGTGCACTGAGAAGAACTCTTTTTTGAGTTCAGAGAAGAAGAAGAGTCAAGGGAAGACCTTCACAGGGTTACTGAACACCCTGCAGGCTCAGTAAGGATTGCTTGAGTAGGAAGTTGCAGAAGAGGGCACTTCCATCTCTTCAAGGAAAGAAAGGAACAAAGACCCTTTAACGTCAGAGCTATAGGAAAATCTCATTACAGATAGCGTAGTTGTGTGTAGGGACTCTGCAAGGAATGCAGAGGTCGAAGACCTCTTCTAGGTTCAGTGTTGACAAAGCTCAGAAGGGACAGTGCCTTTGTGAACAGAGCTATAGCTGCAAGGAGTGCAGGGAGTCGAGGAAACCTTTCAAGGTTTTACAAGTTCCAAAATATCAAGAGGAGGAACGTCCTTAGAACGCAAGTGGGATATGAGGATACAGGCTTCAAAATAAAAGAAAAGGTCGAGGCATTTGATACTTAGATAAATATTCCAAGGAGAAGGAAGAAAGCGTAAGCTCGGGAGGGAGCACAAATGATGTTAGATCAGCTAGAGAGGATGAGATATGGACCGTAGAACCTATGTCTAGGAAAGCAGGGGAAGAGTGCGTAGGAGAAAGAGATCTGGGTCGTCATATCTAGGTGCATGGACCGATAGCCATCATATCTAGGAGAAGTTGCACAAGGTTTAACCCTTGTATGTGAAGAGGGGAACAAAAGGTCTATTTCGGTATTGCAACTACCGGGAGATACAAAGGGAAAGAGTCAAGACTCTTGACCTAATAAATCCTGAAAGGATCGTGGCCATCCAATAGGACACTTAACACAACACCCCCCTGCCTCATCAGGTTCTGCGCGACCTCCCGGTCTTAGGATCGTTCTGATTTCTCCTCGAGTCGAAGTGACTCCTTTAGTTCCCTGTTGGAACCTTCAATGAATCAGATCCACACGTCCTTTACGAAAACTCCACTTGCACAAGCAATGCACCAGGCATGAGTGTTCACCTCCACACGGCCACCAGACATAACCGTAACCCTTTCCAAAAATGGATTTTGGGTTTCGCGATTTTGGGACTTCTAATGTCGAGTTTCTTGACCTTTCGATTCCCCGAACTTCGAAATTCCAAAATGGCTCAATCAACGATTAGCCCCCCCTTGGCCTACATCTTGTCCATGTGACCACTTCCTCTGTGACCACAGCCTAACTCTGAAGGTATGTCGTGTTTCTCGACTTTGGGGATTTCCAACGCAAAGCACCCCCGACCTCTTGTCCTCGGGATTGTCGAAAATCTGAATCCTGAAATGCCGAAATATGTGACCCTGTTTCGTGACCGTGCTACTCCTCCATCTGCTTTTAGGTTTTTGCGTTCCGAGACTTCGCGATCCCAGCTGCAAAAACTCCCTGCCCCTTCGAGCTCACCTCATGCATTTCTAGTGCAGGTGGAGTTTTCGTAAAGGACCTGTGGATTTGATTCATTGAAGGTTCCAGCAAAGAAATAAAGGAGCTGCTTCGGCTCGAGGATAAATCAAAACGATCTTAAGACCAGGAGGTTGCGCAGAACCTGCTGAGGCAGGGGGATGTTGCACCAAGTGTGGTATCAGAGCCTGATTATCTGCCTGTATACTGCGGGCAGAGGGAGGCAAAGTAGATAAAGAAAATACTCTGATGTGTGTCAAGTGTGGTATTAAAGCCTGATTTTTTGTCTATATATTGCGGGCAGGAGGAGGCAGAAGGAAAAGAAAACAACACTCTGATATGCGTCAAGTGGTATCAGAGCTTGATTCTGTCTATATACTGCAGGCAAAACAAGGCAGAAGAGAAGGAGACCGAGTGTTGAAGCTCTGTAGATATTGTTGCAGGTGCACAACAGTCAAAAAATAGTCAGGTGGACTGTAGGGAAAGATGGAAGCACTCATGGTTGCAGAGTGATAGAAGAGTGACAAGAACAATAAAATGGCTACTGAAGGCCATGGACGCGGTGGAAAGAAGAACCACCAACAAAAAATTAGTTAAGCATCGATGGATGAAGAGCTCTCTTAGATAAGAGCGAGGATGGAGGAGCTTGCACTGCGGATGCAGCAGGATGCAAAGCCACGATGGGTATATGAATGGCCTCTGAGGAGGAAAGAAAAGTGTCCAGTCAAGAAATTGTTGGCCCGAAGACAGCGGAGAATGTTGAGGAGGTGGCTGATGCATGTTAGAAGCCTTGGTGACAGAGAAGGAGTGGTTCACACTTGTGAACCAGAAGCTAGGAGAAATCTCAGTGATGATGAAGAGGAGAGATCGAGCAGAGATCTCAAAAACTGCCAAGTAGGCAGTGAGGAATTTTCAATTTTCCAGGTGGGAAATAAGAAGAGGTCATAGGATGATCTCAAAGACTGCCAGAAAGGCAGAATAGAAAGTTCTGATTGCCAAATGGGCAACGAGATGAGATCATTGGAGGGTCTCATAGACTTCCAGGAGGGCAGAGAGGAAATCCCATATTGCTAGGTGGACAAGGGAGAGAAGATGAGACTGTCTGAAAGTCTCATGAACTCGGGCATGAGTTTGGATCAACGAGAGGAGATGATAGAGAAGGATCAGAGGAATATCCTGATCATTGGAGGAATTGAGATATTCTTTCCACTTAGCCTAGTTGAGGCGAGAGTTTGTGTTGCAGATGCAAGAACAGCAGAAAGACAGTCATCGGTGACTATCATGATGAAGGAGCAGATATCAGAGGCTGCCCAAGCAGAGGAAAAGGAGAATACAGAAGAATGGCTCGAAATTTTCATCCAAGAAGTTGAAGGGGAGATAGTTGTAGCACTGAAGTTGACAGCAAGGGAAGAAGAGGAGCACACAGTTGACATGCTCACTCCTTGGGAGAAGGAGCTAGAGATGCTCGAGGATTGGTTGAACCATCCAGAGCCAATAGATGACTGTCATGAGTAGAAAGTCATGCAAATGATAGTGGAGGATCATTCTGAGGAATAGCTCAAATATTTCAGCTAGGGAGCTGAACAGATGATAATTGCGGTGCAGATGCATGCAACAATAGGTGAAGGAGAATTCCATTCGGAGGAGAAGCTAGAGGAATCTAGAGATATTCTAGCAGGAGAGATGACAGTCAAGATGTCAGAGGAGGAAGCTGAGCATCAACTCAATGATGAAACTGCAGAAGAGGATTCTGCAGCAGGGTGGCAAGTTGAGGCCACAGAGGAAGAAAATAACATGGGGGATCATGATGATCTACCCATCGATAAGGAGGAAGTGCAGCCGAGAAGACTACATCAGGAGAGCCATCCACTGGAGTAGTTCAACATGATAATTGAGGAGATCATAAGGCTAATGATCCGATCAGCAGAAGAGGTCAGCAAAGGGAAGTTGAGCAGAGGAGAACCTGCCATAGCAGCAGGGAAACAACAGCAGCAACAACAACAAAGCAGTGGAGGGGATGGACAGCTCCAAAGAACTGTTTGGGATCCAGGTGGATTTCAATAACGATGCTGGGAAGTTCATGAGAAGGAGCTCATGATCTTTTCAGAGTAGAGGAGTATGATGCAGGAGCATCGCTCCAAGCCAGCTACACGCCATCTAGCCAACACATCAAACCGTGCATTCGATGGGAGAGAGAGGTGCAACCTTCTCAATTTTGAAATTTTGAAATTGTATTAAATGATTGTAAGGCTAGCAGAGCCAAAAATCCATGCATATGCACAGGCTTTAGAAAAGGTTGCCTTAAATAGGTTGTAAGGCTGAGATCTAGATCCGATTCAGACTAGACAACCATTCAATATAATTGAATGTAAATTAATGACAGTAGGTAGCTTGGAGGGAAGAGCTCGAGGAGCTTCTCTTTGTAAAAATATCTTATTTGTATCTATTAGTTAGTTTTTAGAAGGGGAG